>JAJOOF010000825.1:0-35419 GCA_029582545.1 Solanum lignicaule
GAAGTTTAAATGTGTGGATGTAAATAAGTTTTTTATTATTCCGCACTATTTTCATTATTGAATGCAATGAATGACTATGTGGCTTGTATAAGACCCCTTCGGGGTCGAGTACGCCTTGTTACGACTTGGGGGTGCTCCCGGGTCGTGACAACTGTGACAGGGTAGTTTCTGTATACCCGTCTAGCTATAACTGGGTCATCGGCTGGAGTAGAGATTGAGAAAGGTTCTGAAAGAGTTTTTGGATTGACACCGAAGTTTACAGCTATAAAGGAGTTACGAAGGAAAGAGTAGCTCCTATATCTTACAAAGCATAAACATATAAATGAAAGACTCGTAACGTACCAGTAACCACATCAGGAGAATCTTTCTGAACTTGGAGAGCCTGAAGAGCATACAACCTGTTCTGGCGCTGACCGTCACCTGTACCAGATGAAGCACCATACTGAGTTAGGTGACCTTCCGGGGCTGCTGGAGCTGTAGACTGAGCCCTACTATTATTACCTCCTTGAGTCTATTTAGAAGAAGGACAATCTCTTAACATGTGACCAGTCTGACCACACCCAAAATATCCTTCCTTCCCTGCAAGACACTCGCCCAGATGGTTTTTACCACACTTAGGACAAGTTGGGTAGGCCCTATTACCTGAAACACTCCCCTGAGACTTAGAGCCTGATGCCCTACCTTTTTGATCCTATCGAAACCTGGAGGATGGAGCACTAGCGGATGAAGGTGCTGGAGCTGAAGATTTCTGCCGAAATTGAGAGCAATTTCCACCACCTGATTTTTGCTGAGAATACTCATAGTTTCCTGTCCTAGCCTTCTTATTATCCTTAGCCTGTTCCCTAAGCTTATCTCCATCAACCTACCGAGCATGGGTCATAAGCCTAGAGATTTCATATTTTCCAGCAACATAGCATTTCTGACTCTGTTTTCACTAAGTCGGACACCCCATACAGAAACTTATTCATTTGTGCCCTTGGATCATCAACCATATTAAGAGCATACCTGAAGAGTTAGATGAACTTGAGTCCGTACTCTTGGACTGACATGCTACATTGCCTCAAATTCCAGAAAAGTCTCACTAAAACACTCCCAAGTGATAGGAATTGCATCCGTACCCCTGTTTTCTTTCCATTGAGTAAACCAGATGTGAGCTACATCCTTAAGCTAGTAGGATGCCAACTCTACCCTATCGTTTCCAGTCATTTGCATCACTCCAAAGATTTTCTTGACCTCATCAATGAAGTTTTGGGGATTCTCACCAACCTGTGACCCTAGAAACTTAGGTGGGTTCATCCTAAATAAATCCCAAACTTCAGCTGCAGGAGACCTAATATTAGTGTTATTAGGGACTGGGGCCTGCTGATTGTTCTGGTTGGTCACACTCTGAGCCAAAAGCTGAATGGCGTTCCAAAACTATACATTCGAAACTTCCTGATCTGGGACGGGAGGAGCTGCATTAGCGTTGCGTACATTAGTATTCCTTTCGTAAGTTCTACGAGGAGGCATATCTGAAAACGCATAAAGATGGATTAGAAGGAGAGATCATACCAACGTACTATAAGAATATCAAGAATGTGAAGTTTTCCTAAAACACTTTTTAGCCTCTTTCTCATTAGATGTGGTGCACTTCACACCCATTAAAAGGTTGCTACTTAGTGCGGCTTTTCAGACATCCTAGGATACTTAAACCTAATGCTCTGATACAAAGTTTGTCACGCCCCGAAGCTACCCCCAGGGAATAGACATGGGACTTTGGAGCACGAGTGACCCCAAGCTAACCTTGCTGGCATATTATAAGCATACTTAAAGATAAACTGAAACAAGAAATACTGTATGGAAGCTTTAAAACATAAGATAAATTGAAATGATGGGGAATACCCAATACTGTCTATATATATATATATATATATATATATATATATATACTGAGAAGAGTTTAAGATACTGAAATAAAACTCAATCACTTCAGCTAAATCTAACTATGTCAGAAATAAAGCCTCTAACTAACTAGAGATGCTGGGACATGCCCCAACTAACTCTAGCAAATGCTGTAAAATGAAAAGAAAAGACTAAATATAGAAGAATGTCGATTGTCCTAGAAATATGAGGACTCACCACTGAAGCTGTTAGACTGAAGATCGGGAACCAATCTTTGCGTGATCTGAAAGCTGAGGACCTGAACCTACATCATGAAAAGATGTATTGCAGAGTATGCATCAGTACTTGAAAGGTAGTGAGCATGCATGATAGAATAAATATAAATAAAACATATAACTGAACAAAGCGAACTGTAACTGATAACCTGGTCAATACATTAGAATCTGTCTGTGGAGTTACTAATAACCGACATAAAACCACATGAGCTAAATATGGATTTCGATGTATGCGCCTCATCGAGAGGACCTAATATACCTTGCCAAGGGTATAGAGGCATGATTGACTTGATCACTAAGTATAATGCCTACATAGGGGACTTAACTACGGGGGCACGTAGTTCTGGGACTATGAGGGTGACTGACTCTATTTCTACTCAGTATTTAAGTTACTCCCAATAGAATGCATATAATACAATATAACTGAAATAAACTGGATAGCTTGATGTTCTAAAATACTGACTGAAAATGCATCATTAATGTACTGGTAATGAAACATTCTTAACTGAGGCATGTATATCTGAGTAATCTGACCTAGCAAGTGTAATTCATGAACTAAACGAATCTACACAACCAGGGTTCTGAGTTTCAAGCAAGAACTAAGCAACAATTCCATGAAAACATTGATAATTTTATTTGGATTAGTCTAACAACTGAATCACAACATATATTCTAAAATTTGTTTAATCCAAGGTCAAACATATTGTAGAGAATCAAGAAACTAACTGAATTCTAGGGAACTAATGGGTGAAAAGAACCCACTAGTGAAATCCCACATACCTGGTGACGAGTTTCACGAAGAAATATTTCAATTTCTGCGTAGGAACAAACAAAACCTTGTTGTGTTCTTGGACTATGGCTGCTCGACTGCTTCCTCATCTTTTCGTTCTAATTGGATGAACTTTGGAGAATGACTTGACTAGGGTAGGTTCTAACATAGTTGCTAGGCTAAAACTGACCAAAACTACGTAGTTTAGGTGTCCAATGCATAGAGAAAAGACCAAAATGACCTAACTTAAAATCTGTCGGGACCAACCGACGGACCTGGTCCACGGACCGTGGTCCCAGCTACGGTCCATTCAGGTTAGTCATTGATGAGTCCACAGTTTGGACTCATTTAGGGCTTTATTTTAATAGAATTAGTGTTCTCAAATGCATGTTTTTTCTCAATAACTGATGTAAATCCTTAAGTTTAAGGTATTTGGAGTTTGAGGCAAAGCACGGACACTACTTGGCAAAAAGGAACAAAATGGCTGAAAAGACGAAGAAAAGAAGGTCTGAGGATCACCTAATACATTAGGCGAGTCGTCGAATGACCTTAACCTCGCCCAAAGTTTTAGTGTGCCGAGCCCTGAAGGAAACGATTAAGTCGGCGAAGAAAATGAACAGTCGGCGCGTCGCCGAACAGTTCCGTGAAGCAGTACTATGTCACCCAATGATCTAGAACGCGAAGATGCTGAAGGCAAAAGCTGAAAGACGATGAAGTAGACCAAATGGTGGATCGCCGAGTGCATCGGTGATCTCGACTAACTGCGCCAAGTGACCCTTCGCAGCACACTTTTTGACACCTATAAATACTTGTTTAAATTTTTATTTCAGTATGCAGAGAGAGAAAATTTAGAATAATTTGAGAGATAACATTTTATTTTCTAAGTTTTCAAGTAGAGACAATTTTTGCTTAGCTTTTGAAGATTTGAAGACTTCCAATTCCAAGAAATTGGAAGTGGGTGTTAAAGATTTTTCATCTTAGACTCGTTTGAAGCGAATATAAATCATACCCAGTTAATGTCACTTCGATTTGGTATCATTTTCTTCCTTTTTCTATGTCTACATAAAACCCAAATTCTTAGGGTGTGATTATGTGAATATGGGTTAAATTTCCTGTTGGGTATTGCTTATTGTTGGTCTATTTGCTGTTTAAATGTTATTTTGTTTAGTAGTTGTGTTTGAACTTAATGGAATGGTAGTTGCAAATACGATTTCATCTTAGTTTTTTTGGCTTGCTCGAGAGAGAGGTTTGAAAACTAAGACTACTAAATCCATAGTTGGTGGTTATTGGGTCATTGTGGGTTCAACTCGAGAGAGTGAATCCTAGGCCTTTTCCCACACATTCAGCTCCAGAATGGGCTAAGGTGGAGGCTGTGCTTAATCGCGGTAACTCAGTGTTCGAGAGAAACCAAGTTGATTCGAGGTAAGTTGCTCGAGAGAGAATTTACCGCCACTAAATTCTAGCCTAGTTACAAATGTTCAACAATTGACTATCAATAACAATTATCCGATCATGTATTTTATCCCATATTCCTATCACATCCCAAGAATCCCATGTCCATACTTGCATTTTCTTATTTTCGCAGTTTTTAGTTGTTAATTAACTACAAACCCCCCATTGATAATTGACACTTGTGTCAACCCCTTATTTTATCATGTTTTTACTCGATAATTTTTTTATTTATGGTTAACTCTAGCATATTCGCGCTTAAATATTAATTCTCAGAAACCACTCCCTTGGGACTCGAACCCAACCCATTCGGTTGGGTTATATTACTATTGCACGATCGTAGACACTTGATTGGAAGTTGTGTCTTGATTACGCAAACATCAAAATGGCGCCGCTGCCGGGGAGTGGTGTTGCTTGAGAACTTTGAGTTGATTCAAATTTCACTTTTGTTAGTCGTAGTTTACTTACGTAATTTGTAGTTTTGTTTTGCTTGTTTGTGTTGAAACAGGAAAAATGAGTGTAAAGGGTGAAAACGTTAATCAACTGGATCACCCCTTGTTGAGGTTGTTGAATCTTAGGGCTAACCTTCTAGCGTTCCAGCAATTGGAAGGCGAGGTTATCCATGATATGTGGCCAAGGTTTAAGGAATTACTACATCAATGCCCGAATCAGGGACTGCCAGGCAAATTGCTGCTGGAATGCTTTTATAGAGGGCTTGGTCCCAAGAATAGAAGCGTGGCCAATCAACTGTTTGTAGGGTGTTTGACAAAACAACCCTATGGAGTAGTAGTCAAGCGTCTTGATGGTTTGGTTAAAGCCAACAAGGAAACAAAAAAAGGTCAAGAATGGGCCGCCTTGTCAACTCAATTGGATGATCTGTCCAAAAGAGTAATGCAGTTGGAAGCAAGTTCCAACAAGAAAAACAAGTACCTTCCCCCTCGCAAGTGTAAAAAGATGAAGCAAAAAGAGGGTGGACAAAATGGAGAGGTCCTCTCACTCATTCTTACACAAAATCAAGGAACAAGATAGAGTGTTGAATGAGATAAAAGAGAATGTCGAAATGCTGAATCAAATGACGACGTCCCATTCCATGATCATTGAGCTACAAGACGCCCAAATAGGTCAGATGTTGTCTTGTCTCTACTCACAGCACCAATAGGGGTTGCCTAGTGATACTAGAGCTAACCCCGACAATGAGGTTTGAATGGTGACTTGTGTCGTGCCCCGATATTAACTAAGGCGCTATTTGGGAGGCAACCCATAACCCTTAAATGTTTTAGTTTTGTTTTTGTAAATAATGGTGCGTTGATTTTGTAGGTTTGAGTGTGGAAAGTGTTTGATAGGTGCAGGTTGGCTAGCGAATGTTCCATCCGGTGCATCGCCGAAGAGGTCGGCATGCCTGATTTTATCCGCCGTTTGGCTCAACAAAATTTTAACTTGGAGCGTGTAAAATTCGGCGATCGCAAGAGCAACATGGTGAGTGCCAACTAGGTCGGTGATCCCGATGAAGGCCATCGTTTGGACCCTCACTTTGATTAAAGGTCCTGTAGAACTCAGCGAGGTAAGTGACCACTCAACGCATCGCCGAGTGGATCGGTGATTTCGACTAATGTCGCCGAATGGACGCGAACTGGATGTTTATTTATGGCCAAAGGTTTTAAAGTTTCAAACTCTTCACTTTCTCTCGCTTTTCAACTTCACAAACTCACACCAAGATAGTATTTTCAATATTTTTGCATTCCATAAGTATTCTGGTTGATAATTGGTGCTCGAACTTTGGATTCCATTGCCGCCTAGCTTTTCAAATTAATTTAATCGGCACAAAAGGTTGGTTTTTCGAACCCCGAGTTTACTTGCAAAAATTTTGTACTCATTTGCAATGATCTTATTGTATTGTCGTGTGCTGAGACTCTCTGATAGGATTATAATGTTTAAATTTCGATTGTAATTTGATAATCTTGCCCGTCTTGTTTTGATCGTCGAATGCTCGTAACTTGGTGCCTTAAGTTGAGTTAAATTTAGTGGGGGTATGCTTGCATGTTGGTTAGATTTGTTGGGTGAAGCTTGAGTAGCCTGCATTTGTGCTAAATGGCGTAAATTGCACAATGATGGAGTGGGTGACACCATTTTTAAGGCAAAAAGTCGTCAAATGGCCAAATTTGGCAAAATTGGGAGAAGTCTGAGTATTCCGGGGCAATGGGTTTTATGGGTCAGAGCTTAATTGTACTAGTGCATGCTTTGATTTCGTTTTCGGGGGTTGCGGGGTTGAATTCAAGAAGTTAGGTTGAAAATATGCACGTTGGACCGTTTGGCGAGCTAGGTCGAGCTCGCTGAACTACTCAGTGGTTCACCTAATGTCTCCATCTCACCTTTAAATTCATGCTATATGTGTTGTTGGTTTCTATAACTTTCGGCAAGAAGCCTGATGTTGCCAAAAGCACTCGGCTACTCGCCGAAAGTATTCTTGATCGCCCTTTGTCTGCACCCATAAACCCTTGTTGCACTGTAACTTTTGGCGGACAAACCCTTGCTCGCCGAGAGTAGTCGGCGATTCACCGATAGGGCCTTTCCATCGCCAATTTGCTATAATTTCTGAGCTAATCCCTTCGGCGAGCCTGAACTAGCCCGCCAAAGCGGTTCGACGACTCGTCGAATGGATCGGCGAGTCTGTCTGCAGTTTATTTTCTATGCTTTGATATAACTATTCCCTAACTTTTCTCTGATATTTCATAGATATAGTACGAACAAATCTAGATAGGACACCCCAAAAAAAATCACGAGGCATTACTATAAACGAAGGGGGATCAAATTCTCCAAAGAAGAGAAGGCAAGAACTCCCACTGGGAGACAAAGGCAAAAGAAAGAAGAGCACATCTGAGAGAGTGATTGTTGACACCAGGGCAGAGTTGTCTGGGCCAGAAGACAAGCAGCCTTTGATATCCCAAAGGGATGAGATCCGGTCTAGATCTCAACCCACGTCCATCAGAGTTCCTTCATATGCCATCCCTCCGGCAACAGACTCAGTGCCAGCTCAGGCACCTCCTATGACCCCATGTTTCCTGTCGTTCCTCCTCCCAGGCTTATAAATAAATTGAAAGGTGATGGTTTATGAACCATCCTCGAGGAGAAGCTACTTTCGACAGATGGATTAGAGGGGAAGTATTCAGATGTGAGGGAGACCCTCAACTTCCACAGATTCGAGCAGTTCACTATGCCTCAAGACCCTTATATACCTTATTTGGTCCGTGAGTTTTACACAGCTTATGGTCATCTGGTTCCCAAGAGCAAGAAGAAGGCCAGTGAGTTTAGACCGGTAAAGACGGTCATGGTTGGAGGCAAGGAGGTCGGGTGCAGCAGCGAGTACATTAACACTGTACTAGGTAGAGATCTGCATTGTAGACACCCGTATGAGGGATTTCCTGTTATTCAATCCTTGGCTGATTTGAAGGGGTGGCTGGCACCTTTGATTTCTGATACTACCCCGAGGTGGATCTAGGTGGGCACCCCGATTGAGAAGAGGCATCTGAGTATTGCTACCCGATTCTGGTTTAGCTTTATCAGCAGTACCATCAAGCCATCCCAGAACGAGTCTATCCTCCGCCATGCTAAGACGACATGCCTAGGATCCATCATATCCAAGAGGCGCATTGACCTAGGATTTCTGATTTCACATGAGATGTCCATGAGAGTAAAATAGAGACATACTTCTCTGCCATTCCCGATCCTGCTCACTGAGCTGTGCCGGCGTGCTGGACTACCACAGGATGCTGCGAGAGACATCGAGGTCACCCCATCTTTCTCCACCGACATCCGGAATATTGAAGCTGAATACACACGAGAGGAGGTTGAAATGAGGAGAGCAGCTCCAACAAATACTTCTCCAGAGGTTGATGTTAACTCATTACCTGCAGAGGCATCTTCGCCTACTCTGGGCCTGGGCCTTCAGGTATATCCTCCCCTTTCTCTTCTTCATATTCCCCAGGTGTTTCCTCCTCCTCCTAACCTGTCAAGATCACTCAGGCCATGATCCTGAAGATGGGACATTTCTCCCAGTCAGCTGATGTGCGGGAGACTCGACTTGAGAGATCCATCCTAGGGATGATCGAGAGTGCCATACTTGTTGCACTTACCCCCCTCCATACTTCTGTTGATGAGTTGACTATGAGAGTCACAACTTGTAAGAGCAGATAGGGGGAGCCCTCCGAGGTTACGACTTTGAAAGATGAGGTAGAAAAATTATGGAAGGACGTAGACTATCTAATGTCTACTAACTTCAATTCATTGATAAGGGATGCTGATGATGTAGATGCCCAGAGATTTCAATGATTCCTCCGGGCACCACAGCAGAAGTACAAAAGGGATGGCACAACAGTTGAGGAGTCAGATGCAGAGACTGATGAAGAGAAGATAACAGTGCACGATGATGAGGTGTTTGATGATATGGCTGATATGGAAAATGCCATGTACGAGACTGCACGCCAGACATCTTTGAAAGACACCGCCATGGGTGGGTCTAGTGGAGCTGGTCCTTCTGAGGTGACACCGGGCATTGAAGCCCAAGTCCATATTGATACACCGGGCACTGATGCCCAGATTTAGAGTGTGACACCAGGCACTGAATCCCCGACAGATAGAGCGACTGCATAGACTTGATCCTCTCTTTACCTCCCTCTCTGTCTTACTTTATTTTTGACTGTTGGATTTTTTTTATTCTCATTTGAGGACAAATGATTTTTGTTTGTGGTGGGGTGAGGCCCACCTTTGTGGATATTTGTTTTGTTTATATATTTGGGTTGAAATCAATAATTGTGTTAATACTGCTTCTTGTGGATGCTTGAGCTTATGGCTCCTTGTTTTTAATTTCAAATGATTTTTGACCCTTTCTAAATTTTTTAGCCACCTCTTGTATGTGTTGAATATAGTTGTTCTTTTGCAAATTTGAGTATCGGTCCCAATCAATACCAATGACTTGAATAGTGATCATAATCAAACAAACATGAATGTGCGGCTACGATGAGGCCAAATGAAGTTGCATAGACAATATGTGAACTCTTTTCATCTTGTTGTGACTAGCAAATTATCGAATAGAGTCTCTTGTGATGATCGTTGAACACTAGGGAAAGTGTGGAATCTTGTTTGACTTTGGTGTCGATGCCTAGAGTGATGAGCTTACTGTGAACCATGCATGATAACACTAAGAATTTGCCCCGTTGGTCCGGTCGACTAAGTAAGGCTAACTCTTGATATGATCTTAGGCAACTTCGAAGAGTGTGAGCCAATTTGACATATACCCCTTTTGTGACCTACCTTGTAAGTGTGTGAACCTCTTTTGAACCACCCTTGAGCCTTATCCTTCTTTGGTAGAAACTTGATGAAAACATTACCTTTCTTGACCCATTACCCATAATCCTTATGATTTGTGGTTTGTTTGAATAGCCAACTTAGGCCAAAAGCCTAAGTTGGGGGTGTGATGAAAAGAGAAGGTGCAAGAAAGTCCCCTTCTTACCCATGGTTTTGAGAAAAATGGAACCCCTCCATATAAAAAAAAAGAGAAGGAAAAGAAAATAAAGAAAAAGAATGAAAAAGTTGTGAAATAAAGTCTGAGAGTACGAAGAAAATGGGGTTCTCAACAATCCATGGAAGATGAATAATGGGGTAACTAGTGAGCACGAATGAGAATGATGAAAGAGGAGGAAATGAAGTGTTGTCAGCACCATATTTCATGAGGATGAAAGTCACTGAGCCTAAATGACCATAACTTTGCACTCAGCTCCATTATAAGCCTTGAAAAGACCTTTTTGATCTGAGTGAGCTGAAACAAATGTTGATTGGAAAATATGGGCAAACCTATGGGTGAAAGCATGCATTGTGTTCTTCTTTGTAAGTGTGAGCGTTGCATTTGATTTCGAAGCTTTAAATTGTGAACCATTGTGTGAATATGGAATCATTCTTGTGTGTGAGGGCATTTGATTTCCTTTATTGAGCTTAAACTTGCATTTGAAGCAAGTATAGTGAGCTTGAGATTCTTTGATAACGGTGTGTCACAACTTGAGTCTTTGAGTACACAATTGATCCTTGCATGAGTAAGTTGAGTCTTGTGTGTGCATTCATGATTGAGTCTTGTGTAGCACTATTTGAGACATCTCTATTGAACTGCTGAACTTGAGTTTTATTTGAGGACAAACAAAAGTTTAAGTTGGGGATGTTGATGAGTCCACAATTTGGACTCATTTAGGGCTTTATTTTAATAGAATTAGTATCCTCAAATACATATTTTATCTCAATAACTGATATAAATCCTTAATTATCAGGTATTTGGAGTTTGAGGTAAAACATGGACACTACTTGGCAAAAAGGAGCAAAACGGTTGAAAAGACGAAGAAAAGATGGCCTGAGGATCGCCTAATGCATTAAGCGAGTCGCCGAATGTCCTTAACCTCACCCAAAGTTCGAGTGTGCGGAGGAAAGGATCAAGTCGGCGATGATAAGAAGCAGTCGGCGATGATAAGAAGCAGTCGGCGCGTCGCCAAACAGTTCAACAAAGTAGTACTATGTCGCCCAATGATCCAGAACACGAAGATGCTGAAGGCAAAAGCTGAAAGGCGATGAAGCAGACTAAAGGGCAGATCGCCGAGTGCATCGGCGATCCCGACTAATTGCGCCGAGTGACTCTTCCCAGCACACTTTTTGACACCTATAAATACTTTTTAAATTTTTATTTCAGTATGCAGAGACAGAAAATTTAGAAGAATTTGAGAGATAACAGTTTATTTTCTAAATTTTCAAGTAGAGACAATTGTTGCTTAGCTTTTGAAGATTTAAAGACTTCCAATTCCAAGAAATTGGAAGTGGGTATTGAAGATTCTTCATCTTAGACTCGTTTGAAGTGAATATAAATCATACCCAGTTGATGTCACTTTGATTTGGTATCATTTTCTTTCTTTTTTCTCTGTCTAGCTAAAACCCCAATTCTTAGGGTGTGATTATGTGAATATGGGTTAAATTTCCTGTTGGGTATTGCTTATTGTTGGTCTATTTGCTGTTTAAATGTGATTTCGTTTAGTAGTTGTGTTTGAACTTAATGGAATGGTAGTTGCAAATACGATTTCATCTTAGTGTTTTTGGCTTTCTCGAGAGAGAGGTTTGAAAACTAAGACTACTAAATTGACAGCCGGTGGTTATTGGGTCGTTGTGGGTTCAGCTCGAGAGAGTGAATCCTTGGCCTTTCCCACACATTCAGCTCGAGAGAGTGAATGTGCTAAGGCGGAGGTTGAACTTAATCGCATTAACTCAGTGTTTGAGAGAAATCGAGTTGATTCAGGGTAAGTTGCTCGAGAGAGAATTTACCCCCACTAAAGTCTATCCTAGTTAAAAATGTTCAGCAATTGACTATCAATAGCAATTATCCGATCATGTATTTTATCCCATATTCTTATCACATCCCAAGAATTCCGTCTCCATGCATTTTCTTATTTTCGCTGTTTTTAGTTGTTAATTGACTACAAAACCCCCATTGATAATTGACACTTGTGTCAACCCCTTAATTTATCACGTTTTTACTCGATAATGTTTTTAGCTATGGTTAACTCTAGCATATTCGTGCTTAACTCTTAATTCTCAGAAACCGCTCCCTTGGGACTCGACCCCAACCCATTCGGTTGGGTTATATTACTATTGTATGATCATAGACACTTGAATTGGAAGTTGTGTCTTGATTACACAAAAATCAGTCATCGACAGTCTTCAGAGGCTGGGACCTGGGGAATCTGAACCACGGACCTGGTCCACGGACCGTGGTCCCACCTACGGTCCATAGGTCTTGGCGTGGTTCTAAACTTTATTGAATTTTCCTGGGGTTCTGGGGAGTCTGAACCACGGATCCGGTCTACAAACCATGGTCCCACCTATGGTTCGTAGGTCTGGCGTGGGTCAAGACTTTGCTGAAAAATTTTGGGGTTCTGGGAAGGGAGCTGCAGGTGGCCAACAACGGACCCCACCTACGGTCCGTGGGTCACCCTACGGTTCGTAGGTGGCACCTGAAACTTTTGGAAATCTGCATTTTGGTCTGTCTAGAATACAGGGTGTTACAACCATATTACCACTATGATCTCTGATAAAAAAGACTGTTGAATTAGGACCATAACTTTTTTTAGATGCCCAATCAATGTTGCACTTTCGTAAATTAAGAGGATGAGGGTTCCATCTAACAATTCTAAGAGATAATTTAGGTTTGTACTATTCCAACTCTGAAAGAATAAGAGGCCAAGAGTTGCTGCTACATTTCTCTTTTAATCTAACGAGAATGAATTTTAAAATTGTATCATTAATACCTCATATCACTATAAATTCTGAAAAGGAACCTCCATGAATAATAGTATTCATTCGCTTCCATAGAAACTATAAAATTATTTAAGGATAGCTTGGAAAACTACTTTCACTCTATAATTACCTTCTACTGCCCACCAAAACCTTCTGGACTGCTTCAAGTTGAGAATAGAGACCACAATTCCAATAGCGCTAATTAAGTGGCTCCAAATTCTTAACATGTTATCCTATCAGAAAAAGATGATACATAGTATCTTCTTCCAAAATTATACAACGTCTGCAATTCCAAGAATTATCAGAGTTCCATCTATGCACTAGAGAAGCCATAGCTTTTAAGTATTTTTCTATAGTTTTAGCTTAAATAAGGAAATATTTTTAAGCACTTATTCATAACTTTCGATTTTTTGGCTAATTAGAAAAGAGATATAATCTTATACAAATATGCTCTTAGTTTTATCTCATGCACTACACTAATCTATCAAGAGAAAAAACCTTTAATATCAATACATTATACATAATTCAGAAGTATAATGTATTCAATATTAAGAACTTTAAGATTGAACTCATTAAATTTAAATTATGAATATAATTTGAGAAATAGTACTAGATTAATTATGGCTGAAAACACCTAAAATGAGAGTTTCAAGTTCCGTTTAAGATAAAGTAGGAAATATAAGTTAAAAAATTAAACTTATAGAAACAAGAAAATAACAAAATGGTCTGAGAATAATCTATGAAGGCTTACATAAATAGCAAATAACAAGTAGTATCAGTTTATTTTGGCTTACATAGGGGATGTACTTTATCACGCCTTCATATTTTTGGATGAAGGTTAGAAATTCAATTAACAGTAAATTAGTAATAGTAATATTTCCCAATGTAAGAAATTGTTGATGCAATTTTAGTTAGTTACAACATAAATTTGTTAGTTACTACAATCTGATTTCCGTATGATTTTTTAAAATATATATTCTTTTGTTTGATGTTTCAAGTTCTTATCTACTTGCCTTATTTATACTAATTTCTCTTCTATTGTAGTAACTTAAAATATTCTTATTATGTTTGGTTGAAATTATATTATTTGAATATTAACGTCTATTATAGTAGATTTCTTTTTTTGAATATTGCTTTGAGTATGTTTAATCATCAGTCACGAGAGTCTTGTATTGGACTTTGTAATGAAAGCACCAACATGATAAAGAACAGTTGCATATAAGTAAGAACCTATGAAGCCTAATACTTGACTTGCAACTTCAACTTCATCACCAATTTGATATATTGTTGTTTGTTGTCCCTTATAAGCTATTTCTCTTATTTCATTTGAGATTCAATCAATTCTTAATTGGTGATTTTCATTTGCCATTGACAGAACCAATCTCCTCATACTAGAGATATGAAGAGTTGATCGAGGCAAAATGTGGACTGTGACTCGTAAGAGAAAAGATGGATGTTATGTAACTGAGGCGGCTAGGGAGATTGGGGTAAGTATTCTTTTTATACATGGTTACTCGAGTAGACCGAAGAAATGATTTTTTCTTGGGTATTAGTAATTCAGTATGTTTGTGGATATTCTCTCCGAGAGAAGCCTTGTTGGTATTTCGCAAACCAATAATAGATAGATTGTTTTTGCGGTTTGATAGCTTTGTCAAATTAAAGAAGGGGGTGTTAAATAGGTGGAGAAGATGAATCTCCTGCCTCTTTCTTGAAAATTTAAGAGTCAATGTGTGCATAAGGCCCTTTGTCATGCTAATGTACCACCCAAGATGACCACTATATTTTTTTTCTTTTTGTTCTTCTTCCAAGAGAAGATTAATTGAAAAACACTGTAATGCCCTTTAGAGAGTCTCATTTTCTTTTATTCATTAATTGAATAGAAACTAAACGGAACATCTAAAAATTAAAAAAATAGACGTATTATGTAGAACCCATTTTATTCTAATAATTAAGACCCAAGATTAAAAATTAAATCAGCTCACTACCACAAAATTCAAACATCTAATATATGTTGAAGATCAAACACTATAAAATAAATAAAAGATAATTTAAAAAAAAAAATATAATTCAAACAAACTAGCAAACTAAATCTTTTAAAAAAATCTAACAAAAATAGTCATAATCCAGCACTAAAATAACTTTTATGATTGAAAAAAATTGTGATAGTGACGGATTTGGATAGGGGATGAGAGGATGAGAAGATTGATACAGATTTTGGGGTAAATGGAGGTCGCTCAAAAAAAAATTCCCCTTAAATTATTCGATGAAGTTTTGACACGAAATTTATATCAAAAGATAGTCATTGAAGAGCTCTACACGTTTATGTAAGGAGTATAAAATGGACATGACCGGAACTCCATAAATCTTAAAAGAAAGTGATGATTAGTATTCAATCTTTCTGCAGTATTGGTTGGAAATAAAGGGGAGAGAGGAAAAATTAAAAAAATAATAGGACCAAAATATGATTTTTGAGGTGATTTGTATTATGATAGGGTCAAACAAGGGTCATTGGATAAAAAATATGAATAGTGGAGATTAAAATTTGAGTCATAGTTATTGGACTAGATTTAAAATTGATTAGGTTGTTATAATTGAATTCAAATTAGCCCAATTCAATCAAAATTGAGCCCTTTGGGCCAATTCATTTTTTTAACATAGAAAGAAAATAAAAACATAACATTAAAAATAAAAAAAATACAAATAAAAAAACGTCAAAAATTAGCTATTCACGATAGAAATTATACTTTGATGGAACAGTTAATACAAAAGGCACAAGGACTGGGGCGATTATCATATCGCCCACAGGGCAGCAATACCCTACAAAAGCTCGACTTCGTTTCTTCTATACAAATGACACAACAAATGATGAAGCATGAATCATTGGTCTAAATATGAAAATAGATTTGGAAGTACAAGAATTGATTGTGTTGGTAGATTCCGATTTGCTTATTTGGCAAGCTCAAGGCGAATGGGAAACTAAAGACCTCAAGCTTCTTCCATACAAACAATGTGTGGAAGACCTCAGCAAATTGTTTAAGTTCATCGAGTTTAGATATATCCCAAGGTTTCATAATGAATATACTGATGCCCTGGCAACTTTGGCCTCAATGCTTCCATATCCTAGCAACACTTGCATCACTCCTTTGGAAATTCAAGTTCATGACCAACACTACTATTCTAACACAATTGAAGTTGAACCATATGGTGAGTAATGGTACCTAGACATAAAGCACTTTCTTGCAGACAAAAAATATCCAGAACATGCTAATGGAAGCTAGAAAAAACTATTAAGCGCCTGGCTAGTAGTTTCTTTTTTAGCGGGAAATTTAATATAAACGAACCCTAAATCGAAATTTGTTGAGATGTGTGGATGTTGAAGAAGACGAGAAAATCATGAATGAAATACATGCTGAGATATGTGGATCACACATGAATGGATATGTTCTTGATATAAAAGATACTTCGAGTAGTGTATTAATGGCTTACGATCTAATCAGATAGCTTTCGCTTTGTGAACAAAGATCATCAGTGTGAAGGTAATTTAATTCATTCACATCCTTCACAGTTACACCCTATGGCCACTCCTTGGCCCTTCGCTGCATTGGGAGTGGATGTCATCGGACAAATTGAGACAAAAGCTTCAAAAGGACATCAGTTCATTTTGATCGCAATTTATTGCTTCACCAAATGTATGGAGGGAGTCACTTAAAAAAGTAGCTACCAAGAAAGCGGTCGTGGATTTTTTCCATTCTAACATCATTTGCCACTTTGGTATCCCAAGAGCTATCATCACATACAACACTGCAACTCTATATACTAATTCAAAATTGTGCATCACAATTCTGCTCCATACCGATCAAAAGCCAATGGAGTTGTGGAAGATGCCAACAAAAACATCAAAAAGATCCTCGGAAAGATGGTTCAAGGCACCAGAAAATGGCATGAAAATTTACCTTTCTCAAATTTGGGATATCGTACGACAACACACACTTTGATTGGTGCAACCACTTACTTGCTGGTGTATGAAGCCAAGGCGGTAACACCAACAGAAGTTGAAATTCAACATCTCTGAATTGTGGAAGCTAAAATTGAGGATATTGAATGGGTTAAAACTCGATTAGATAAGCCGTCAGTAATTGATGACAAAATATTGGCGGGCATTTATTTTGGATAGCTTTATCAACAAAGTATGGCTCGTGTATACAACAAAAGGGTGCACCCAAGACATTTTGAAGTAGGCCAACTTGTCTTAAAAATGCATTCTTCAATACCAAAAAAAAATCCAAGAAAAAGTTTGCTCCAAAAGGCAAGGTCCATAGCTTATCAAGGAAGTGTTGTCCAAAGGAACATTGCACCGATGTGGAGGGAAAAATCACAGGCATAATTATTAATACAAACACAGTCAAAAGATACTACATCTAATGCATTTTAACATATAGTGACAAACGACGGTTGCCATTTTATGGTTAGGAAGATGAAGGCCATTCGTTCCAAGGAAATAAAAAAAACAATCTATCAAAAAAAGTCCTCTCTTTGAAAGTTTGAACTACGCTCGTCCTGATTTTGAAATGATACATTGTCAACCCTTTTGGGTTTGGTCATACCATAAAAAAAATTAATATTCTATTATTCATAAGAGCTGGGGTATTTTTTTTATTTGGTTACAATAGTTCCAAAATTGTTTGATCAGTTTATGGTTCTGTTTGGCAACTGACTTTCTAATTAACTCTTTAAGAATACCACATTCAATATATTTTGTGTAGATAATTGATCATCAAGAGAAAAAAAGAGACTTATAAGTGAACCCTTGCTGGCACCATAAGACAAAAAGATAAGAAAAAAAGAAAAAAAAAGAGTCTTATCGGTGAAAACCTTCGCAGGCACCATAAGGCGACAAGAGAGAGGATCTTATCGGTGACAAGTCTCACAAGAACCTTAAGATAATGAGAGAGAATAACATGAAAATGGTTAATTGGAGGGAACTTGTAAAGAGCACCGCTTCTCAACCCCTTACAAGAAGTGCTGCTAGGACACATAAACCAATTTTAGATTACAAATAGTTCAGACTTTGAGAACTAGAGAACACAAACACATCAAGAGTCAAATATAAAATGCATGTCATGACTCATTCAAAGTTGATATATGCCTCTAGATAACTTATCATTGTCTTCTTCCTTAAAAGGAATACCCCTTTTTAAGTATAAGTCTGTCTTGTTCAATCTTTTAATATTCTTAAATCTAATATTTTTAGTCCCTTTCGATACAATATTGTTTCAAAGAGGATGCAAAGCTGACGATGGTTTCCCCCAAAGGAAAATTTGAGTACCTCAGTCGATACGGCAATGATCAAGGACTAAAGACACTTGGAATCTTTACCCAAAACATTATGTGTGAAGAATACAATAAAGCCTCTTAAGTCATGAGAAAATTTTCAGAAGGAATATTATTTCTCCAGGAAATCAATTGCACCATGGCATTTAGTAGTACCAAGAAGATTAAGGTCTCTGATTAACAAACGGGAATCTTTAGAAAAGTGGTTAGGATTTCAGTTAGAATTTTACAAAATAGTCGAAAGTATGGTCAAGTCATCAGAACACCAAGGCCGCAAACCAACTATCACTTTTATACTAACAGTTATTTTCTTTCTTTTGCTCAACAATGGGACAAAAGAAAATGCAGTATTACAAGTCTGAAAGATGAAACATAACAAAACAAGTTCTCAAAAGTCTTCACATTTTTTGGTGTTTCATCACATGCTATTTGTATTTTTTGGCTTTCAATTCGAAAACTTCGAGCAATACGTCCGGTCTCATTACCTCATTAGGAAAACATCTTCTAGTTAGTCAAAAGTGATTCTGTTTAATTGATTTGGAAACTAACTTGAAATTTGTTGGGTACTGATGCCTTGTGTGGTAATGTTTTTATTTATGCTTGTATATAAAAGTTGTCTAGAATTTGACCCAAAATGTATTTCAAGGAAAAATTCTATATGTGGCTTAGCTTGAAAGGTGAACCTATTTCCTTTTTGACAAGCCACTATACTATTAATTTTCCCAATTAGATGCAATCTTTGTCTGCCCCTTTGAGCTTGAACTGAATGTTGTTGGCCACCATGGTGCATATTAGCTAACTTTTTGTGAGGCGATGATGAAGACCTTGCAATATTATGCTCCTCTTTTTTTTTGTACCCTCATGTCTCCCTAAATGCGAATAACTTGTGATGTAAGCTAAAATCCTAAGTTTGGGAGGGGAAAAATTGAATGAGTTGTGATGTAAACAAAAGCCTAAGTTTGGGAGGTTTTGTGCACCAAGAAAACAAAGAGAAATGAGCTAAAAACATAGAGCGCCATAAGATTAAAAATGAGAAGTGCTTTAGTGAATTCATAGATGAAAGAATATTAAGAAGGAAAAAAAATGTTGGTGCTAGCTCATAGTTAGCACATTCCTTAAGTAAAAACAAGAATGGGTGTTTGAAATGAGTGGACATCATGAAATGGGAGAAATAAGGTTGAAGTGAATTGAAAATTTGAGTGGAGTGCTCAAAAGAAAAATGAAAGCATTAGGGAGACATCTTAGTCACTTAACCAAATGATACCATACCTTTTTCCCAAGCCTAAGTTAAACCCACAAGTTCTTGGGATTTTGAGCCTTGTCAATATATATTAGTGGTGATTTATATACAGGGCAAGTGTATGGTTCAATGTGTGTATACTTGAATTCATTGAGAGTTAGTGTTTTTCATGATCTATAATCCCTGAAATTGTCATTCATATGTGTGTGCGGGAGTCTCTCTTGTGTGAGTGGCATTACATCATTCATTTGAATTATGACATCTCTATTATAATTAAGCTGCATAAATGTGACAAATTCGTGTGAATTCTTGGGCAAACCTTAAAAGTGGATGTCATCAACTTGAGATGTTTTGAAATCGTTCTGGAATGAAGAATTATCCAAGTGTTGTGCTTCAAAAGTTGTTTGAATGATAGGAATTTTGAAAGAAAAGTCTTTGCCAAATGAGTGGTGGTGGAACCAACTGTAAGTTTTGTTTGTATATAGATTTTTTTGTTTTTTGTTATATTGAGTCTACTATGTAATTGTGCAAAATATTATCTTGGGTGTGACTGAACTTAAATACTATGCTTAGTGAATGTTTTGCTTGAGAACAAGAAATAGTTTAAGTTTGGGGGGTTTGATGAGTTGGCATTTTAACAACTCATTAGACTCAAATTCATAAATAATGTTATATTTTAATGCTAATTTGGCCAGAGGAAGTGGTGGTGGAGGGGGGAGGGGGGTAAGCCCTAGTTCTCTATATGCAAGCATTCCTTGTGTCATGACCCAAACTACCCCCCTAACATGACATGATGAATAAGATCCCGAGAGACCCTAAACAAGCCACTTGATATAGGAATGACACTAAGATAAACATAATAGAAATAAAGATACAAAGAAGAATATAAGCCCCGCTACTTCCTATCAACATGATACAAAAATCAGAGTACAAAGACTGTAAATGTGGAATCATACTAAGTCTAACAACAAGCCTCTATATCATAGGTGAGGCTAGGACAAGCCCTAGCTCATGAAATAAGTCTGAAAACTGGAATGACCGAAAGCAATAAAAGACATGTGGGAGCAAGTTCCTTGAACCATGAGGACTCACCAAATCTCTAAGTAGCTGATCAATCCAACTAGCCACGACCAGATGGAGGAACGTCGGTCCTTATATTATGAAATAATATAGACATAAGAGAAATAGTACCACCCTTTTCCAGCCAATCTGTCAAGTATTTGGTCCAGGAATTGCATTGGTAAGTGATTCTTCAAGGTCCACTTGTTAAGCTTTCCGTAGTCCATACACACTCGCCATCTAGTGACTGGTCTCTATGGGATCAACCCATTCTTCGCATTTGCAACCACTATCATACCACCCTTTTTGGGCAAACATTGCACTGGGCTAACTCAATGACTGTCAGAAATGGTGTACACAACTCCAACATCTAACCACTTTATGATCTCCTTTTTTACTACCTCTTGCATTGGTGGATTAACCTCCTCTGGTGTTCAATGCTTGGGCGGCAGTCCTCCTTAAGTTGGATCTTATGAGTGCATATACCCGGAGGTATCCCAATAATATCAGTAATGGTCCACCCAATTACCATTTTATTCCTTATCAACACTTTGATCACAACTTAAACCTGTTCATCATTCAAATCTGTACCCAAGATCATAGGCAAAGTGTTGTCAGTGCCCAAAAATACATACCTCAGCTTACTGGGTAATTGTTTCAGTTCCAGCACCGGCGGCTCCTCAATGGATGGTTTTGCTGGAGGACTTAGCCTGTTTTTCAGATCCAGGTCCAGTTTCTTTGGAGCATAAGAGTGTGTAATACCTCGTAAAGCATTTATGGTTTCCACATAATTAGTCCAGAAATCCGCTTCAAAATTCATCAACACGGTTGCTAATGTTTCAACAGCCAGCCTCTCCTCAATGGTCGCTCCCATCTCTTCTTCATCAAAGGCCTCTATCGCAGACACCCCATTCATGTTATGTGGCAGTTCCATTGACCTCCTGATTTTAAACTTTACCTCTTCCTTGTTGAGTCTGAATTTCGGTTCTCCACTCTCAAAATATACCAATGCTCGTCCTGTGGCCAGAAATGGTCTTTCCAGAATTATGGGAACCTCAAAATCCACTTCGCAATCCAAGATCATGAAGTCTTCCGGAAAGATGCAAGTGTCCACCTTTACGAGCACATCACATAATATGCCCATAGGTCACTTCACCGACCTATCTGACATCATTAACCTCATTGTTCTGGGTTTTTGAACTCTTAACCCCAATTTATTGTAGATCGCCAACGACATCAAGTTGATACTAGCCCCTAAGTAACACAAGGACTTTGCAAATTTGATTGATTCGATAATGTACGGTATTGTGAATGCACCCGGATCCACCTTCTTATGTACTAGAGGCCTTGTAGCAATAACACTGCAGTGATGAACATTGTCAGTAAAATCAATACTTACACCTCTATTCTTCGTGACAAGTCGTTAATGAACTTAGCATATCCTGGCATTTTCTCTAGGCCTTCTACCAGTAGGATGTTCATTGATAGTTGTCTCAGCATGGTGATGAACTTAGCAAATTTCCCATCTTCGGGTTTATTTTTAAGCCTTTGAGGGAACAGATGATGTGGTCTTAGTATCTGTTGGAGAGGCATAGTTCCCTCAACCCCTTTTTCCTTTCTCTTGTTGGTTTTGCTATTGGTCGAGCGTCTTCCATGCCATCAACCTGCTCAGCTTCAGTCTCATCTCTTCCAGTTCGCTCCAACACCTATTCATGCTCAATACCTGTAGAAATTGGGTCCTTAAGAATCTTACCACTCCAGGTGGCGATAGCCATGCAATTCATTTCCTTCTTGGGATTCTGAATAGTGTCACTTTGTAGTGATCCATTCTTCCTTTTGTTTAGTGATGCTAAAAGTTGCCCCAACTATTGCTCTATTTGCTTAATGGAGGTAGTGTAAGAGTCTACCAGTTGACTCATACTGGAGAAGTCACCTTTCATCTCCTTCACCCCAACATTAGTTGACTCAACCTTTTGGAGCACCTTAGCCAACATGTCTTCCATCTTAGACCCGCTGGAACTACTACTTGCACAATTTCTATTATCTAGGGGGACATACACACCACTACGATCATTTCTTTACCTATCTCTCTTCTGTCAGTTTCCTACTCTCTATTTGATGGCCTGTCATACTGTCCTTCTCTAGGGTAGTTCTGATTTGCATTTCAAGAATTTTAATTTTCATTTCCGAAATTATAATTTCGGAAACCTCATTAGTTGCCCAAGTATTTAGCCTCCTTATCTAGAGCGATGTCCTGATCTTAATACCTGTTTGGAGGTCCTACATCATTTACCTTTTCAGAATATGCAATAATATGCTTCGTAAGTAGATCTATTTGGGTCCTCATGTGTGCCATGTCCTGATCCCTTTCTTCTTCTCTTTTCTTTTGTTCAGCTGAAAGTTCGAAGGTGAACCCAAGATCTCCTACATCAGCATCCTTGGTGTACTATGCTCAGTTGTTCTTAGACACTTCATCCAGCCGCTGCATGTTTTCTGCAAAATGGCTTCCTCATGAATGATCCTCCACACACTGCATCAACAACAAGTTTAGTAACATAATTTAAAGATCTATATAAAGCCTGTTTCAGATGTCTCTCAGTGAGACCATAGTTCGGGCACTTTTTCAGCTTTTGGTTGAATCTCCACTAGGTGTCATGCATCGCTTCTCCTAGTAGTTGTTTGCGGGAAGTTATCTCATCCTTCATCTGCAGCTCTTTTGATTCAGGAAAGAATCATTCTAGAAATGCCTCCTTCAACTCAGTCCAAGTACTAATTGAGTCATGTGGCATATCATTCAGCCAATGGGTTGCCTCCCTAATGAGAGACAATGGGAACATCCTCAATCTCATCGTTGTCTGACTAACTCCAGGAACTTCTTTCGATTTGTATATCGCCAAAAAGTTCATCAAATGCTGATTTGCATCATCACCAGCTGCACCCCTGAACATACTTTTCAAATTCAGCAATTCAATCATAGTGCTAGTGATTGTAAATTTCACACCTGGAGGTAGTGCAGGTAACACTATCGCTCATGTGGCTCCAACTCCATCAAAGTCTATGTCATCCTGTTCGCACATCATGTGAACTATATGTTGTGCCCTACCCCTTATGTGTTCTTCCACCACCCTACGCAGGTTGTTCACAATATTCTATTGAATACCTCTTGCACCGGTTTTAACTTCCAATCCAGTCTTTGCCTCTGAGCCTCAAGTTCTTGTGCATTCACCATTTTGTGAATTGTTTTCCAAAATTCTAGATCGTATGGGATCAATGGGTCTCCCTTACTTCTGGTATTTGGCATACACAGTCGAACTCACCTGTAAGAGAGACAAAAAAAAAACAAGACGTAAAATTATGAAATATAACTACGCTTTGAATAAAAGCTAGTAAAAAAACTTCTGAATTGAAATTCCCCGGCAGCGGCACCAAAATTTGATACGTCCAAACTTACACTTCAATTAAGAAGTATAAACGGCTGAAGTCAATTTATAGAACTCAATGTGAGTTGAGGTCGATCCCACATAGAATTTCTTTACATAAATGATTTCACTATCACGTTTACCCAAATGTTGTTATTATTTCCTAAAGAGAAAGATTGTGGAAAGTAAAATGGGTTTAGTTGTAAGATTCTAGTAACTAAGGTTGTTAAGCCAAATCCAGAGTCAACAATTAACAGTCTTGATTTTAAAGTTGTATTTATAATTGAATGAAACTAATACTGTGTTCCCCATCACGTTGCATCTAATGTTCTTCTGTAATTGAGTTTCAGGCAATTTGTCTCTACGAAATACAGGCGAGCCAAATATATCTAACACTTCTCAGTATAATTAGATAATTTTCACTCAATACCTTTCGGTCCTAGAGTTTTAAAATTTTACTCTCGCTTATAATAGTGTTAAAGTTCTTTCCTCTAGGACTCGAACTTTGACTACATTTCATCAGGTTAGTTCAACTTTTTCCTAACCATCATTTTTCTCTCGATCAAATGACAGATATAGGCTACAGTCTAATGCGTGCACTCATTAGAATACATGAACAACGAAAGCTAAATTATAATTTGCATATACAAATCGCCTTCCACTCGTCTTATGAAATTACACTTAGATTTACGTTATAGATCCCACAATCACAGTTTTGGTATTTATCCACTCATGATTTAATGTAACATACAGAATTATGTAATGAACACATGATAAGAAAGTACTTACGAAAATATGCAAAATTGATAAACACTTGATAATTTAAAAACAAAAATTCCAACATCAAAACTTGATTCAATGTTAATCGTAAAAAACTAAAGCTAAGAATATTTGAAACTTTGTCCCTCGTTCAAGATAAGATAAGATAAAAACTAAAAAAATGACCTAATTAATTCAAATAAAATATTTAAAATAAAGTAGGACTAAATTGTCGGGCAACTCCATGTGCAGTTTGACGATCCATCAAGGGCTTCACGGTCCGTGAACCCCTTCGTGGTCCTTACTTGGCACGTCTGAGATTTGGATCTTCAAATTCAACACACTGGAAGGTGCCACGGACAACACCACGGACCGTCATCGGGACCACAGTCCGTCTGGGTGTCCGTGGTCTTCACTTGGCCACTTCTCATTTTCACTCCTTTGCTCCTGGCAACTGGTTCAACTTCACGATCACCACCACATGTCGTTATAGGGACTACTTTAGTCGCCTTTGCACTTTATCTCCCCTAGACCCAAACACTAGTTCCACAGTATGAACACTATCACGTCCTGTTGTGAGGACCACGACCTGTGAAAGCATCTGTGGTCTTTACTTGGTCCACCAATATGTTATCTTTCATGCCTTCTCACTGGTTCCAATTAACGAGCCCTTTCACAATCATTCATGATCTTCACGACTCGTCAAGGCCTCCGTGATCTTCACTTGGTTCCATCGATTTTCACTCTGCATTTTCTTCTCTTCTTTCTTCTTTCACGTCCACATGTTTTACTTGTACAAACACTACCAAACACATCACATCCACATAAATACACTTGATTCTAGTATTAATTCTTAGTTTTCAAGCATCAGATGTGCCAAGATTTCATGGCACATCAATGGTTACATGGTTTATGAGAGTGATGAGTCCACAATTTGGACTCATTTAAGGCTTGATTTTAATAGAATCAGTGTCTGTAAATGTGCATTTTTTCTCAATAACTGATGTAAATACTTGAATTTTAGGTATTTGAACTTAGGGACAAAGCATGGACACTATGGAGCAAAAAGAAACAAGGCAGCGGAAAAAATGAAGAAAAGAAGGCATGAGGATCGCCCAAACCATTGGGCAAGTCGCCGAATGGCCATGGTCTCGACTAATGTTCTATTGTGCCAAGCCCTGGAAAAGGTGACCATGTTGATGATAGAAAAGAGCATTCGGTGGATCACCGAACAGCCATGATACCGCCTAAAGTTACAGAATACCGGAGTTAAACTCAGGGTAATTTCGGCGAGCAACAGATTCAGTTGGCGCGTCGCCGATCTATTTGGCGAAGGACAATCAGGTCACCAAAGATTGCTGAAGAAGATTTGAATACACACTGTTTGGCGAGATAATAGGAAAAAGGTGATTTACAGAAGTTTTCAGCGATCCTGATCTGGATCGCCTAAAGTTCCAATAGCCGAACAAAGAAAGAGCGAAAAATGAAGGCACGATGAAGAACAATTGGCGCGTCGCCGACCTATCAGCGACACCCGACTAACCTCGCTGAATGGTCAGTAAAAGTCACACATTAGACTTATTTAAGTTGAATTTTGGAAAGGAGATGGGGTATTCAGAAAATAAGGAACAAACAAATTATAGAAATGATACAACCAAATGCTCTTGAGAGTGATTTTTATATAAATGTTCTTCGAGATTTCTTAATCAAGAAATTTTTTAGCTGATTTCTTCATAAAAATTCTCATTTCAGTATTCACTTATGGGAAGAAGGATGGATGTTAATTTTTCTACTTTCGATATAAGTAGCTAAAACCCTTATCTTGGGGTTTTGGCTATGAAGCCAATTGTTGAGTTTTGCTAAGTGGGTATTCTTGAAATGCAAATAGGAAGGTTAATTTGAAGTGGATCTGAATTGTTACTGGATTTTGAAGTTGTTTTGCATACTTAGTGTAATTGATTTGGCTTTATGAGTTTACTCGAGAGAGAAGCACAGAACCAACATAGCAATCTTAGCATCCTTAGTACTGGGTTACCTGGATTTCAACTCGACAGAGTGACGTACGAAATCTATCCTTTGTATCCAGCTTGAGAGAGTGGATTTGATGAGGACAAAGGCCTGGGCTTCTTCCGATCAGTGATGAAGTTCGAGAGAATTCGTCATAAAAAAGGTAATTGTTCGAGAGAAACTTATCTTATATATGGCCTGACCTACCCACAACAAAATAACCTACTATTAGTATCAACATTCACCCTCTAAAGTAAATTTTGATAATTGGCTGGTCAATTCCCCAAGTTCTACTCTAGTATTTGTTTAATTCGTGTTTATTCGTGAAGTTGGATTGAAGTTTGCTAGATATAACCATAACCTTGAAGGCATAACAAGTATAACATTGAAGAGATTGTGTCAAAGTTTCATTTTTGAATTTGAAGGAAAAACTACTCCATTGGGACTCGACCCCAACCCTTGGTTGGGTTATATTACTATTAAACGATCGTTGATGCTTAGTATTGGATGAAGTATCTTTGATAACATTTATAAAAATGGCTCCGCTGCCGAGGAGTAGTGTTACTTAGAATTCTTTGATTAAGGTTTTGTCACTCTCAAATTTGTTGGCTATAGTTAAATTAGTTTTGGCTGCGTTGTGTAAGTGTTGGCTGGACCACATAAAACTGGATATGAGTGAGCAAGAGATGAATGACAGTCAAGTAGGTCATCAAGACGGTATAGACGACATCAATAATGTCTACAACCCGGATCAATCGGGTGGAATGGCTGCAATTTGCATCCCACAAACTGATGGAAATGCGATATTTGAAGTCACTAGCACAACTCTACACCTTCTCCAAATGAGGGGACTATAGGAATAGATCACGAAGATCCGCACGAGCATGTGAGAAACTTTACATAGGTTTGCAGCAGTTTTTCATCCAAAGGTGTGTCGCAGGAGTCAATTCGGCTGCGGTTATTTCCTTTGTCTTTAAAGGGAGAAGCTAATAAGTGGTTAACCCAGTTACCAAACAATTCCATCACATCATGGGAGGAGCTGGTTATAGAATTTAACATAAGATTCTTTCCTTCATCAAGGATGATGAAACTTAGAGATGAAATTAAAGGTTTTAAGTGACGGGAGGGGGAACCGCTCCATGAAACATTGGTGAGATTCAAGAAGCTCCTACTTAAATGCCCAACTCATGGGCTGCCAAACGAGTTGTTACTTCAATATTTCTACCGGAGCCTTGATTCGGTTAATAAAGGAGTGGCTGATCAGTTGGTACGAGGAGGAATAATGTTGCAATCATTTGAGGTAGCCTTGTTTCTTCTTGATGACGTGGCTAGAATAAACCAAGTGTGGTACAACAAAGGGGATCAAGTCTCATATTTCATTTTATATTAACACAAGAGCAACTGGATAAAGAGAAAGAGAGGGATGAAAACATCAAGAAGATGTTGACCCAAATGTATGTTCTACAGGAACACATGAAGTGAACTTGTGGAGTGTTCAGAGTTGAAAAGGGTTCATCCACAAGCTATTCAAAGCCTGGGGAGAGTCAAGGTTGGAACTCCAGAAGAAGTGAGGAGGGTTTCTACCAACGCTATTTGTAGCGAGGTGGAAATCAAGGTTGGAACCATCATAAGGAAGTTGAGCAAATGAGATGCCACCAAGATTTTTCCAAGCAAAATGAATATTGGAGAAGAGAGGATGAATATGAAGAGAACCACACCCATTCAAGTGAGAGCCCAAAATCAAGGGGAGGTGCAAGTAGTCCCCGCGTGAATGATTTGCTTTCATGCATTCTAGATGAAGTTGAAGGCTTGGATGATTTATTTAAAGGGATGAAAGTCAACTTCTCATCCTTGAACAATAGAGTAATTTCGCACGCAGACGTAATCAAAGTCCTTGAAGGTCAATTGAGTTTACTTTCAATACAATTGAAACAAAATATGGTGACAAATGATGAAGATAAAGGACTGGCCATTGTCACTCGGAGCAGAAAAGAAGTAAAAGGTGATGTGATGGATAACGAAGAAGAGCACACGCGGAATCAAGGCAAATTTATAGAGGAAGAAGAGATAACCATTCCTCAAGAAATTACAAAGGAGCCGCAAAGTGAGGAGGAAAAGCACAAGTCATGCCTAAAACCCAAGAAGCCTTTACCCAAAATATCTCCTCCATTTCCTCAAAGCCTCAAGAAAAAGAATGAGGATGAAAAGTTCAAGAAGTTTCTATCGGTATTCAAGACCTTATCGATTAATCTCCCTCTAGTTGAAGCATTGTTGGAAATGCCAGGTTACGCCAAATTCATGAATGAGTTAGTCACAAAAAAAGGAGCTTGGATTTTGAGACGATCGAAGTCTCTCACAATTGTAGTGCAATTATGACCAAGGAGCTGATCGAAAAGAAAAATGATCCTGGAGCATTCACCATCCCGTGTACTATATGCGTGCTCAAGTTCGCAAAATCCTTATGCGATCTGGGAGCAAGTAATCTAATGACTTATGCTATTTATAAACAACTTGGGTTGGGTGAACCGCAGGCTATAACTATGAGACTCTTGATGGTTGATAGATCGATCAAACATCCAATGGGAATACTTTATGACATTTTTTTTATGGTTTACCTATTCATTTTTCCAGCCGATTTTGTTATACTCGACTGTGACATAGATGCCAAAATTCCTATTATATTGGGGAAGGCCATTCTTGGCAACTGGGAGAGAGTTGGTGGATGTTGAGAGTGGGGAGCTAAAATTTTGGGTTAACAAATATGAAGTCACCTTTGATGTGTGCAAATCAATGAAACACCCGAGTGACATCCATGTAATCTCAACTGATGATATGATTGACGAGGCAATGGCTAGTGTGAGCCATTTGATGTGCAGCAAAGAACCAATTGAAGGTGTGTTGGTTAACTATGAAGAATTTGAGGTTCAAGGCCAAGATGTAGTGGTAACCACATTTTCAAGCATGGGGGGATTTACAAAGACTCCAATGAAATTGGACATCGATTTAAAAACTTAGAGAGCCCTCCCGCCAAACCATCAACCGAAGAACCACCAAATCTCGAGTTGAAGGTATTACCCTCTCACTTCCGGTATGCTTTCCTAGGTGCAAATAACACCTTGCCGGTGATTATTGCAGCCGATTTACTTGATTGGCAGGTAAAATTGCTCCTTGAATTACTGAGAAGGCAGATAAAATCCATTTGTTGGACTATTTCTGATATAGTGGGCATCCCTCCAGGCATATGCACTCACAAAATTGAGCTTGATAGCGATTGTAAACCGAGTATTGAACATCACCGAACACTAAACTTGTTAATGCAATAGGTGGTGAAAAAAGAAATAATAAAGTGGTTGGACACAAGAGTGATCTACCCTATTGCAGATAGCAAATGGGTCAGTCCGGTGCAATGTGTACCGAAAAAGGGAGGAGTCACGATTGTCCCTAATGAAAAGGGGGAGCTTGTATCTATGCGACCGATGACAGGTTGGAGAGTTTGCATGGACTATCGGAAGCTAAATTCATGGACCGAAAAGGATAATTTCCCCATGCCCTTTATGGATCAAATGCTTGACCGCTTATCTGACAGAGGGTGGTATTGCTTTTTGGATGGGTATTCTGGCTATAACCGAATCTCTATTGCTCCGAAAGATCAATATAAAACAACCTTTACCTTCGTAGATGGTACTATCGCCTTCAAATGAATGCCATTCAGATTGTGTAATTCCCCGGCTACGTTCCAATGTTGCATGCTATCCATCTTTGTTGACATGGTGGAAGACTAAATGGAAGTATTTATAGATGATTTCTCAGTTGTGGGTGACACATTTGCAGAATCCTTAGAGCACTTAGGACAAATTCTCCAAAGATGTGTTGAGACCAATTAAGTCCTAAATCTAGAAAAGTGTCATTTCATGGTTAAGGAAGGAATTTTGCTTGGTTACAAAGTATCACAAAAGGGGCTGGAGGTGGACAAAGCATAGTTGAAGTAATCGAGAAATTACCGCCATCGATTTCAGTAAAGGGGGTTCGGAGTTTTATGGACATGCCGGATTTTATAGGAGGTTCATCCAAGACTTCTCAAAGATTGCACTTCCTCTATGCAAACTTTTGGAAAAAGAGGTGAAATTCCACTTTGATGATGCTTGTATGGTAGCTTTCAAATGCCTTAAAGAAAAACTGATTTCCACTCTAATCATCATTAGTCCTCATTGGGCAGAGCCATTTGAAGTAATCTGTGATGCAAGTGGTATGACATTAGGCTTAGTGTTGGGAAAGAAAAAAAAAAACTTTTTCATCCCATTTACTATGAAAGCAAAACTTTAAACAGTGCTCAACGTAACTACACGGTTACCGAACAAGAGTTACTTGCAGTGGTGTATGTGTTTGAGAAGTTTCGTGCATACTTGCTAGGTACAAAAGTGATTATTCACACTGATCATGTTGCATTGCGTTATCTAATGGAAAAGAAAGATGCCAAACCGAGATTGATAAGGTGGGTGCTTTTATTGCAAGAATTCAACTTTGAAGTCAAAGATAAAAGAGGTTGTGAAAATCAGGTGGCAGATCACTTGTCAAGATATGAAGGAAGGGAGAATGACGAGCTGGAGATCGACATAAAGGATATTTTTCCCGATGAACAGGTATTCGCGATAACCCTCACACAACCCCCTTGGTATGCTGATTTTGCAAATTATTTGGTATGTGGAGTAATGCCAGACGAATTGAACTTCCACCAACAAAAGAGGTTCTTATTCCATGTTAAGAAATACTTTTGGGATGAACCATATTTATTTAGAGAGTGTGCTGACCATATAATTAGAAGATGTGTTCCTGAAGAAGAAGCTATTGAGATCCTGCATTCTTGTCACACTTCGCCGGTCGGAGGTCATCACGGTGGTGTACGAACAACAGTTAAAGTTCTGCAAAGTGGGTACTACTAGTCGTCTCTATACAAAGATGCTCATGAGTTTGTCAAGAAGTGCATGCAATGTCAAAAGCAAGGTGGAGTGTCCAAAAGGCACGAGTTGCCTCTGACGCCAATTTTGGAAGTGGAACTATTTGATGTGTGGGGAATCGAATTTATGGGTCCATTTGTGAGCTCATTTGACAATAAATATATCTTGGTGGCTGTGGATTATGTTTCCAAATGGGAAGAGGCTATGGCTTTTCCAAACAACGAGGGAAAATGTGTTGTTCAATTCTTGAAGCGCTCCATTTTTGTATGGTTTCAGACTCCGCGAGTAATATTAGCGATAAGGGATCACACTTTTGTAATAAATGGTTCTCAGTTGCATTAAGTAAGTATGGGGTGAAACACAAAGTAACAACACCGTATCATCCCCAAACAAGTAGCCAAGTTGAAGTGTTAAACCGAGAGATCAAAATCATTTTGGCTAAGAAAGTGAATGCAAATAGAACTCATTGGTCTCGAAAGTTGGATGACGCACGATGGGCGCATAGCACCGCATACAAAACTCCAATCGGTATGTCGTCGTATCAGTTATTTTTTTGGAAGTCTTGCCATTTATCACTCGAGCTGGAACATAAAGCAATGTGGGCATTGAAAGCTCTGAATTTGGATTGGACAAAAAACTTCAAAAGAGAGAGTAGAGCAGTTAAACGAGTTGGATGAATTCATGTTTAAAGCTTACGGAAGTTCAGCTCTATATAAGGAAAAGATGAAGAAATGACATGATGCTAAAATGCATAATAGAGAGTTTAAGGTGGGAGATTGGGTGTTACTATACAAATCCCGACTAAAGTTGTTTCCCAGAAAACACAAATCGAAATGGTCAGAACCATTTAGAGTGACACGAGTGTTCCCAAACGGCGCCATAGAAGTTGAGGGGCAAGAAGGACCTGCATTTAAGGGTAATGGGTAGCGTTTGAAGTTATGCTTTGGTGAATGCCAAGAGATTTCTTTGATTGAACTGGTGTACCTTGAAGATGCTTGAAAGCATTTCCACAACGTGCCACCATGCTAAATAAGGCGCTTCTTGGGAGGCAACCCAAGTGTTATTGTTTTAAATAATGTGTGTTGATTTTGCAGGAGTGGGTTCCTGAGCAAGACAAAGTACTCTTGGTGAATCACCGAATCACTTCGGCGAACACAATTTAGTTTGCCTTATGGATTTCAATGAAAGGGGATAAGATTCTGGAACATTCGGCGGGACACGTTCACCAGTCGGTACACCACCGATTTGTTTCGGCGGTTCGATTTTCCTCGCCCTTCCTATTCAACATATTTGAATTTCCTTATGGGGATCGTCAAGTTGTTCAGCGTTCCTCTACATCTTCACTGATCTGTCGTCCACAAGACTGCAGTCTACTGGAACTAAGGGCGATCTTGCAAACATAAGGCTCACCGCCGAATCCTTCGGCGACTGTTTCACTCCATCGCTATCTGGGCATTTAGTGAAGATCTCTCGTTACCCTGCTTTACTTATTTACACACTAGATTGATTTCATTTCTTGATACTTTTTATTATTCATATTTCATGTTAAATTTCAGTAATTGTCCGCTCTCTACCCACATTGAGGAAAATGTGAACTGTTTTTGTTGGGGTGGTGGAGCCTACTGATGAATCTCAGTGAACCTCCTTCTTGTTTCAAAGCCCCGTACTTGTGTTGATAGAGGCTTTTCTTTTGCAAATTTGAGTATTGGTTTTGATCAATATCGATGACTTGAATAGTGCTCAAAATCGAACAACATGAATGCGAGGCTACGATGAGGCCAAATAAAGTTGCATAGACAATATGTGAACTCTTTGCATCTCGTTGTGATGAGCATTGCACACTAGCGAGAATGTGGAGTCTTGTTTGACTTTAGTGTCATTGCCTTGTGTGATGAGCTTTCCGTGAACCATGCATGATGACACCTAGAATTTTCCCCAGTGGTCCGGTTGACTAAGGGATGTGAACTCTTGAAATGATCTTAAGCAACTTTAAAGAGTGTGACCCAATTTGACATATACCTCTTTTGTAGCCTACCTTGTGAGTGTGTGAACCTCTTTAGAACTCCTTTTGAGCCTTAACCTTTTCTTGGAAGAAGCTTGATAAAACATGACCTTTCTTGACCCATTACCCATAATCCTCATGATTTGTGGTTTGTTTGAATAGCAAACTTATGCCAAAAGCCTAAGTTGAGGTGTGGTGAAAAGAGAAGGAACATCAAGGAGTGCAAGAAAGTCCCTTCTACCCATGTTATTGATAAAAAATGGAACCCTTCCATATAAAAAAAAAAGGGTTTCCAACGATCAATGGAAAGTGAATAATGGGGTGACTTGTAAGCACGAATAAAACTGATGAAGAAAAGGAACGGGAAGTGTTGTTCACACCACATTTCATGAAGACTATAGCCATTGAGCCTAAATAACCATACCTTTTCACTCAAACCCATTACAAGCCTTGAAAAGACCTTTGTGATCTTGAGTGAGCTAAAGCAAGTATCGATTGGAAAATACGGGCAAACCTATGGGTGAAATAATGCATTGTGTTCATATTTGTGAGTGTGAGCGTTTCATTTGATTCCGAAGCTTTAAATTGTGAACCATTGTGTGAATATGAAATCATTCTTTGTGTGAGGGCATTTGAACACTTTGGTTGAGCTTGAACTTCCATTTGAGGCAAGTATTGTGATCTTGGGATTCTTTGATAATGGTGAGTCACAACTTGAAACTTTGAGTGCATCTTTGTTCCTTGCATAAGTAAGTTGAATCTTTTTCTGTGCATTCATGATTCAGTCTTGGGTAGCACTGTTTGAGGCACCCTTTTTGAACTGCCGAATTTGAGTTTTACTCGAGGACAAGCAAAAATTTAAGTTGGTGGTGTTGATAAGTCCACAATTTGGACTCATTTACGGCTTGATTTTAATAGAATTAGTGTCCTTAATTGTAGATTTTTTCTCAATAACTGATGTAAATACTTGAATTTCAGGCATTTCAAAATTAGGGACAAAGCATACACAATGGAGCAAAAAAAACAAGGCAGCTGAAAGAACGAAGAAAGGAAGGCCTGAGGATCGCCCAAACCATTATGCGAGTCGCCGAATGGCCATGGTCTCGCCTAATGTTCTATTGTGCCAAGCCCTAGAAGAGGTGACCTTGTTGGCGATAGAAAAGAGTATTCGGCGGATCGCCGAACAGCCATGATACCACCTAAGTTACAGAATGCCGGAGTTAAACTCAGGGTAATTTCGGCGAGCAGCAGATCCAGTTAGCGTGTCGCTGATCTATTTGGCGAAGGACAACTAGGTCGCCAAAGATTGTTGAAGAAGATCTGAATACACGATGATGGGTGAGATAATAGAAAAAAGGCGATTCGCGAAAGTGTTCGGCGATCCCGATTTGGATCGCCTAAAGTTACAGTAGCCGAAACAAGAAAGAGTGAAAAATGAAGGCAAGATAAAGAACCGTCGGTGCGTCGCCAACCTATTGGCGACACCTGACTAACCTCGCCGAATGGTCTGTAACAGTCACACATTAGACTTATTTAAGTTGATTTTTGAAAATGAAAGGGGGTATACAAATATCAAGGAGCAAACAAATTATAGAGAGGATACTACCAAAGGCTATTGAGAGTGATTTTTATCGAAATGTTCTTAGAGATTTTGTAATCAAGAAGATGTTTAGCTCATTTCTTCATAAAAATTCTCATTTCTGTGTTCACTTATGGGAAGAAGGATGGATGTTAATTTTTCTACTTTCGATATGAGTAGCTAAAACCCTTTTCTTGGGGTTTTGACTATGAGCCAATGTTTTATTAGGAAAATATATTTGGACTGGTTTAAGAGTCGCCACTTAATTTTTAAGAAAAATCAAGAAAACTATTGTTTTCAAAAGACTAAAACAGTAAATCTATTGAAAACTATTAAGGGGGTTCGAGGTTCCTATTAATATTCTAGGAAGGTTTT
>JAJOOF010000826.1:0-46764 GCA_029582545.1 Solanum lignicaule
TAAGCCAAACATCGATTATGATGTCTAATATGAGGTAAAGGTAAGGGTTAGTAAATTATACACACGTAGCCGGACCAAGGTGCGGGGTGAAATTCTCTAGATGCCGGACCAAGGATTTAGAGATACCTAACTTATCACTTTGCATGTAATACACTAGAAAATGATTACTATTATTAGGATTACCGCATTATGAGCTTATGGGGAACACATTCCTAGTTACTTTTAATAATCTGAATATAAATAAATACTTAGTTCAAAGCTATCTTTTTATTGTTTTTATTTCAATTTAAATCCCCCTAATTTTTTATATAACGACTATCGAGTTAAATATTTGCTATTGACAATATTCTTCTATATTCTCTGTGGGATCGACCTCGACTCATAGTTGGGTAAATATATTGCATACAATCGTTTATATTTCTTTTCAAGAGGTATATTTGAACGTTATCACAAAGCACGTCATTTGGCACAAATGAAGGTGACTCAGACTTCACCCGACTAGACTCAATAAAAAAATAAGCACAACCCAACTATTTAGATCAATTTTAAAGCAAGAATATTGGGAAATCCACAATATAGGCAATTTAGGCATGATATTCAAATTAATACAGGAACACATGCACATAAGAAGAAAAACATGGAATCAGAGAGGCCTAACACACACCACTAAGATCAAAACAATTGAAACTGAGATTAAATGCTAATTACAAGTTCGTGGTTCGGAAAACCAACCTTTTATGCTGAATATATACTTTGAAAAGCCAGGCGGCAAACAATTCCAACTCCGAACACACAATTCATGACTAAAAAGTTGACTAAAAAGTTGTAAAAACACGAAATTATGGCAAATTATAGTGCGGGTGTGATTTTGGGAAGTTAGAAAGAGTTTGAACTTTTGAACCTTTGACCTTTAAAAACTATCCAGTTCTCACCCTTTTGGGGACGTTAGTTTTTCTCGCCAAACAACTCGATGACACGCTGAGTGGTGAGTTACCTCGCCAAGTTTTACAGGACCTCCAGTTAATGTGGAGGTTCAAATGGCAGACAAATTCGTGGTCGTTGACCCGTTCGATGACACACCAATTTGCTCCTGGGCCTGTCAAGTTTTACAAACTCCAACCTTAGAATTTTTTGAGTCCAACCGAGGTCCAAGTCGGGCTGGCCGACCTCTTTGGCGAGTCGCCGACTAGACATTTTTCTCGCCAATTTGAACTTTTCAAACACATTTCACACTTTAACCTACACAATCAACACACAATTATTTCTAAAACAAAAATAAAGCAAATAAAACTTGGGTTGCCTCCCAAGCAGTGCCTTAGTTAACGTCGTGGCACGACGCAAGTCCTCGCTCAAACATTATTCTTGGGGTTGGCCATGGTATCACTAGGCAACCTCCCTTGTTGTCTCATATTTAAATGAGACGAGATCGGACCCATATGCGTCTCCAACTATTTGATAGAGACGGAGTGAGAAGTAACTGTCTGGCATAGGGTCGACACATCTTTCTTCATTTCTTTCAAAATTTTGTCGGACCCCTTAACCTTGTCCAGAATACGAGAAAGCATATCCCCAGACCGACCACCCTCAGAATCCTTTGGCTTTTGATGTTCGTAGGGAGGAATGTACATGTCATTCTCCCCATCTATTTCTTTCCAAGTGGGGTTACGATCCCTCCAGTCTCTATCACGATCTCTCCAGCCTTCTTCCCTGTTCCAAAATTGTTTACCACCCTGCCTTGGGTAGTTAGAACGAAAACCTCCACCTTGGTTGGCTAGGAAGTTCACCTCTTCATTATACAGTGCATCAAACTTGGCTTCTTCGGGGTTTACACACCCGACACCCACAACATTGACATTTCTAGCACCATCTCGCATGACATTTTTGGACAAAATGTCAAGTTGGGTCATGAACTGTGTCATCTTCTCATCCCTCTCTTGGTCTTTCTCAAGATGCTCCTTGGTCAATTTAAATGTGAGAGGGGAGACCTGATCCTCACGGGTGTACCAAACCCAATTAATTTTTATCATACCATCCAAGATATGGGCTGCTATAATCTAAGGTTGTTGCATCAAACCTTCCGGAGAAATTTGGTCTACTACTCCCTTGTTCATCGAATCAAGACTTCGGTAAAAATATTGCAGCAAAACGTTGTCGGGCAGATCATAAGTTGGGCATTGCAGCACCAACTTGTTGAACCATAGCCAAGTCTCATGAATTGGCTCACCCTCCAAACGCTTGAAGCTTTGGATGCTCTCCCAAAGTGTCACCATCTTCGAAGGAGGGAAAAATCGCACTTGCAATGCAGTGACAAGCTCCCATGAAGTGATTGAGTCTCGTGGCAATTCAGCCAACCACTTATTAGCTTCTCCCATTAAAGAAAATGGAAACAACCTCAACCAGACCGACTCTTGGGATATGTTCTTGAAGGAGAACAACCCACAAACATCAACAAAATTCCTTATATGCTCATGTGGATCCTCATAAGCCAACCGACCAAACAACACTTTCAATTGCAAGAGTTGCAACATGGTACTTGTAATGTGGAACATTGCATTCCCTTCAATTAGAAACAAGCGAATGGCACCAAATCCACCCATTAGATGAGGGTCACTGACATTAGGCTCATTGATATCGTTGAGGTTGCCGATATTATCTTTGTGGCCCACTTGGCAACAATTTCTTCTATTCACACTCATTTCCTCTTTTCAAAATAGCAACACATAAACCAAAATTGAAAGTAAGTACATTCAACTATGACTAAAAAGAACAAGATTCAACTTAACTAAAGAATCTTAATCAACATCACTCCCCGGCAGCGGCACCATTTTGAATAATATAACATTATCAAAGATACTTCATCCAATTCTAAGCGTCAATGATCATTAATCGGTATATAACCCAACTAAATCAGTTGGGTTCGAATTCCATAGGGAGCGGTACGTGTTTAAGATTCAATAGGAAAGTGTGAACCTGATCAAATCAGCCATAGGAATAGACATTAACGAATGTAAACATGATTCAAATCAGGGGGTGACACGAATGTCAAATAAAATGGTTTTGGTTATAATTATCAACTACAACAACAGCAAACAAGATGAAATAACAATAATTAGACGAGTTCTTGTGTTGTGATTATGTGATTACGGGCTGATTTAGTTTATGGGTATTGCTAATTGTTAGTTTGAATGTTGTTTAGAAGTGATTTCAATCATTAATTGTGGTTTAATTTAAGAATTGTAGTTGCATATGCACTTCTACTCCTGTGTTTTGGCTTGCTCAAGAGAGAGGTTTTAAAACTAAGATTATTGATTGATGGTTAGTCGGTATTAAGTTGTCATGGGTTCAGCTCGAGAGAGTGAATCCTAAACCCTTTTCCACACATTCAGCTCAAGAGAGTGAATGGACTAAAGCGTAGGTTGTTCTTATTTTGCATGCTTGTTGGTGTTCGAGAGAAATCAACTTGATTCGGGGTAAATTGTTCAAGTTAAAGTTTACCTCCTCTATAGTCTAGCTTATTCACTAATTTATAGCTATTTCCTAATAGTTGCAAGTACCCATTTGTCTACATTAGCCTATAATCAAAACACATCCCAAGAACCCATTTCATTATTGTTATTTCGTGTTGTTTGCTTTTGGTGTAGCTGATAATTCAAAACAAAATCCACTTATTTGACATTCGTGTCACCCCCTGATTTGAATCATGTTTTCATTCGATAATGTCTATTCCTATTGCTTATTTGATCGTGTTCACACTTTCCTATTGAATCTTTAACACGTACCGCTCTCTGTGGGATTCGACCCCAACTCATTTAGTTGGGTTATATACTTATTAACGATCGTTGACGCTTAGAATTGGATGAAGTGTCTTTGATAACATTATATTAATCACTAGCCACAAAAATCATAAATCTGACTGTCGAACCCTACATTTGGGAAAAATTTAGGCAAGAGTATGCGTTAGTACAAAACAATGTACCAAGTATGATAGTCATGCATAAAATATTTAAAACATGCCAAAAGGGGTATTTCATTTCATAATATGCAATTGACCAAGCTAAACATGATATAAAAAGCTTTATAAAACATAAGCCATAAAATCAAGGTCAATGCAAGCTAACTTCATCTTTAAAGCCTTTGAACACATGTGAGATACTTCTTGAAGTAACCTTAGTTCTTTATTTCTTGTGGGGAAATCATCCTTAACCAACATGAGACCATGTAAGCTATAACATGATCACCCAGTGTCTTCCACACCGAAAAGGGTTGTTCTACTTTCCTAAGGTAGAACCATGAACGACTATATTAAGTTGATCCACTAGCTAATCAACCTAGGTGGGCACATAGTTTATGGGATAAGGAGATTGCTACAAGAAACTCGGCCTCTACTACGGGGGAGATTCCATCTCATGAGATTACTTTGGAAACCCGACCTCTACTATGGGAGAGCTTCCATCTCACTATCAATATCCACTCGGTGCTAAGCATAAATTCCTATGGAATAGTCATTTCTTACTTGACTTCATAATTCATGAAAAAGTATCCCTTGGACAACCAATCCAAGCTAGTTTATTAGGATAGCTCTTACTCTTGATTCATTTAGGTGAGAAAGCCTTTCAACCTAAGAATTCTTTCTATGTGAGAAAACCTTTCACATGATGTTAGTTATGTGTTTATGGGAATGTCCTTTCAATAGCACAACAACAACATCATCATTGGTACTTTACTCTCAAAGCACCCTTAATACATTATCATAAATCTCTTAATCAATGCATAAGTCCATAATTTACCTCTTGAGGTCAAAACCCACTTTCAATAATAAGCTCTTAGAAATCATGGGTTAGATATGGATTTCATCATAAATACATGTAAAACTAGTAATACATTCTCAATTTCATAAAACAATTTCTTTATACTAAAAATCCCTCATTATATGATTCACTACTTGAAAACATAGGGATTACATGGGTTCATGGGGGAATTCATCATAAAAGAATTTCAATTCATCAATTCATGCATAAAAGATCATAATTCAACCATTTAAATCAATAATGAAAGGAACCCATGCTAATTGAGGAAAACCCTAACTAAATTGGGAAATCCTACGATTTAAAATAGAGAGATTTAGGAACTTCATCGATGAAAGGAATTCATGGATGAAAACTACCATACCTTAACTCCAAGTACTATCCTTCAATAGAGGAATTGGAACATTAGCTTCAAAACCCTAGGTGAATCCTTCTTCTTCTTCTTCAAGTTCTAGAGAGAGAATTATTTGGAGAGGAATTGGTTTCTTTGGTGAATTTAGAAGAATGAAGTAAATGGGGTGAATTTGGGGTTAAAAAGGTTTATATAGAGGTTCTAAACATAGACCAAACGACATAGTATTGAAACTAATTAATTAGGAAAAGACCCAACTAACCTGAAAATTAACAGCCAGCTGCCACCAATGGACCGTGGTATGACCTACGGTATGTCCTGTTGTACCGTCGTTGAGTTCAGTAACTTGACTTCTGGGGCTTCGAACCATGGACCGTAGACTAACCAACAGTCCATTGGTCAGGCCGTGGTTCTGGACCCTAAAATCTTACTTGGGCAGGCCAACCATGGACCACACCTATGGTCCGTGGTCCCATCCATGGGCCGTGGGTGGCCACTGTGGTCTTGTACATGTAACATCTGGACAACCTCTATTTAGGTGTTTTTGACACACGGGGTGTTACAATATCTCCCCTTGGGACTATTCGTCCGCGAATGAGATTCAAATTGGTTCTACAAGCTTAGGAGAGGAACTAAAAACCCAACCTAACAATGCAATGCATTAAACCAAGGAGGAACTATCGACTCCGAGCTAAAACGTTCTCAAAACATCAAAAAGGATGAAACTACTCTATCAGCCCATTATGCATGCAGTGCACATAAATAAGGAGAAACCATCAACTCGAAGCTCAACAAACTCAAGTGCTTCATAAGGAAGTAGAAACTACATATACAACCCAATATGCATGAATTTTCAAAATTTCTCATGTTCAAGGAGGAACTACCTTCTCCAAGCTAAAAGCATGCTCCACACAATCTCATGGAGCACATATGCAAATCACTTTCAAAAAGCATAGCTAAAGCATGTTCATCAATTCAACTCATGCAGTCTATCAGCAACTCATACTCAATGCACAACAACATGAGGAAAAACAAGCGTGTAAACTCATTTTCTTTCAACACACACTTTTTTCATGAATTACATGCATAATATAAGGAACTCATGGAAAGTCATAAAAACACATGACTCCAAAACAAAGGTCAAATCAAGAGGAAACTCATTACCTCAAGCTAGAGTAGGAGTAGAAGGAAAAAATATGAGGATATCGTGACATCATATCGGCCTCACCTCCCAAGTAGCACCCTCAACTAATTGATTAATCCACAATACTTTCACGAAGCTACCTCTTAATTTCTCAACTTTTTGACTTTTTGGTGTAAAGTCTCAACTGAAACTTCCTCATATGAAAGACTCTCATCAACTCCCAACCCTTCTAAGTAGACTATGGATATCGGATCACCAACATATTTCTTCAACATAGAGACATGGAAAACCGGATACACTAATGCCAACTCATTTGTAAAATCTAACTCATAAACAACGTTACCAATACTCCTCAAAATCTGATATGGGCCTACATTTCGGGAACTAAGATTCCCATTTTACCAAACCTCATTACACCCTTTATAGGTGAAATTCTCAAGTAAACCCAATCGTGCATGTAAAATTCAAGATCCCTTTTTCTCACATTGGAATACGACTTTTGCCTACTTTCAGCCGTTTTCAACCTTTCTCTAATAAGTCAAACTTTCTCTATTGCCTCATGTACAAATTCGGGACCTATTAGGGCAACTTCACCCACCTCAAACCAACCTATGGGAGATCTATACCTCCTACAATATAGTGCCTCAAACAGAGCAATATCAATACTCGAGTGCTAGCTGTTATTATAGGCAAACTCAATCAATGGCAAATGGTCATCCCAATTATCCTTGAAATCAATCACACAAGCCCTTAACATATCTTTAAAAGTCTGAATGGTATGCTCCACTTGCCCATCGGTTTGGGGATGAAAGGTCGTAGTAAGTTTAACCTTAGTGCCAAGCCCCTTTTGGAAAGATTTCCAAAACTAAGAAGTGAATTGGGTACCATGATCGGAAATAATGGATAACGACACTCCATGCAACCTCCCCATTTCTCTCAAGAATAACTTGGCATAGTTCTCCGCCGAATAGTAAACCTTGACTGGGAGGAAATGAGCCAATTTTGTCATCCGATCTACTATCACCCAAATATAGTCATGTTGTCGCCGGGTGTGAGGCAAACAAACAATAAAATCCATATTGAAGTCTTCCCACTTCCAAGTAGGAATGCTAATATCTTGGGATAAACATCCCAGCTTCTGGTGCTCAACCTTCACTTGTTCGAAATTTGGGCATTTAGCAACAAATCCCGCATTATCATTCTTGATCCCACTCCACCAATAGACTTCCAGTAAATCACGGTACATCTTGGTGGCTCCCGGGTGAATGGAATACCACAAAGTATGGGCTTCATCCAAGATATGTTCCCTCAAATCATCCACATTTGGAACACACAAACAACCTTGGTATCTAAGTACCCTATCTCCCTCTTCGGAGAAAGCCTCAATAGATTTCTTCAGTACCGCCTCTTTCAATTCTACCAAAATTTGATCAAGACCTTTCTTGGCTTTCACATCCACCAGAAAAGACGATTCGGAACCATTGTGAACCATAACACCACCCTTGGTGGAGTCCATCAATTGAACACCTAACCGAGCCAATCTATGAACATCTCGAACCAACTCTTTCTTTTCTTCTTTAATACTAGCAACACTACCCACAGATAACCGACTAAGAGCATCTTCTACCACATTAGCTTTACCGGGGTGATAAAGAACACTCATGTCGTAATCTTTCAATTACTCAAGCCACATTCTTTGGCGAAGATTCAAATCATTTTGATTAAACACATATTACAAACTCTTGTGGTCGGTAAAAACATCTACATGCACACCATACATATAATGCCTCCAAATCATTAAGGCAAAAACAACCGCTGCTAGTTCAAGGTCATGGGTAGGATGGTTATTCTCATGAACTTTAAGTTGCCTTGAGGCATAGGAAATAACATTCCCATTTTGCATAAGTACACACCCTAACCCAATTCTTGAAGCATCACACTAAACCACAAAACCATTTGTCCATTCCAATAAGGTCAACACCGGATCTTTCTACTCTTAAAAACACTTCTCACATAATTCGGACCATATGAATGCAGCCTTCTTTTGAGTCAAAGCCGTCAAAGGAGAGGGAATAGAAGAAAACCTCTCAAGAAACCCTTTGTAATAACCGGCTAAAGCCAAGAAACTTCTAATATCCAAAGGAGTTAGAGGTCTAGTCCAACTCTTGACCATATCTGTCTTCTTAGGATCTAGTAATACCCTCACTTGAGACTATATAACCAATGAAAGCTACGGATCTCAACAACAAATCAAATTTGTTAAACTTTGCAAAAGGTTGTTGGTCCTTAAGAACTTGCAACACAATTCTCAAATGATCACTATGCTCATTCTCACTCCCTGAGCAGATCAAAATATCATCTATAAATACAATCACAAACATGTCTAGGTATTGCCTAAACACTCTATTCATCAAGTCCATAAACTCCACTAGAGCATTAGCCAAACTGAATGACATTACTAGGAATTCATAATGACCATACCAAGTTTGAAAAGACGTCTTCAGAATGTCATTTTCCCTCCTCCTCAATTGGTGACAACCTGATCAAAGATCAATCTTAGAGAAATAACTTGCCCCTTGAAGTTGGTCAAATAAATCATCTATCCTTGGAAGAGGATACTTATTCTAAATGGTCAACTTGTTCAACTTAGGATAGTCTATACATATACAAAGAGAACCATCCTTCTTTCTAATGAACAAAACCGGAGTACCCCATGGAGAGATAATCGGTTAAATGAAACCCTTGTCTAACAAATCCTTCAATTGATCTTTCAACTCCTTAAGCTCTTCCGGAGCCATACGGTAAGTAGGAATAGAAATAGGCTGCATATCTCGAAGAAGGTCAATACCAAAGTCTGTTTCCCACTCGGGAGGAATACCGGGTAAGTCAACTTGAAACACTTCCTGAAACTCACTTACGACGGGGACCAACTCAAGAGAAGGGGTTTTGGAATTACATCCCACACCTTTACTAGATGGTAAAAGCAACCTTTAGCTATCATTTTTCTAGCTTTAAGACAAGAAACAAATTAACCCTTAGGCATATGATTTCCTCCCTTCCACTCTAAGAGAAGCTCATTTGTGAATTGAAATTTTAGTACACGAGTTCTACAATCAATAGAAGCATAACATGAGTGCAACGAATCCATACCCAAGATAACATCAAAATCTAACATAACAAACTCTACCAAGTCAACAAGAGTAACTCTATGGTACAAGGAAACATGACACTTTCTATAGACCCTATTAGCCACCACAGAATCACCAACAGTGGTAGAGACAGAAAAAAAGTTCTAACAACACCTCGGGGAGAACATCAAACCTCATAGTCGTATAAGGAGTCACAAAAGACAAAGTAGCACTGGGATCAAGTAAATCATATATATCTAGTTCAAAATCCTTCAACGTACCGGTAACCACATCCAGAGAACTCTCTTGGTCACCTCTAGTCTGAAGAGCATAGAAACGGTTTTGCTTAGGAGCATTGGATCCCTAACTACTAGGAGTAGCTTGTTTTCCCTCTATCCCTTTAGCCGTAATCATCGGGAAATCCCTAATTTTATGACCTATTTTTCCACAATTATAACAACCATTTGTGGCAGCTAGGCAATTACCATCGTGCTTCCTTCCACACTTAGTGCAATTTGGCCAAGGCATTGAAGATCCACTACCATTACCTCATTGAGATTTAGGGTTAGACATCCTATCTTGGTTGAACTTTGGAGTAACATTAGAGGAATCTTGGTTGGAATATTTTTGTCAAAATCTAGGACGACCTTGCCTATCGGACCTTGCATGAGAGAAATTACCATCACTGGTCTTTGCCCTTTTTACCTGTCTAGACTTTTCCTTAAGTTTTTCCTTCTCAATCTGTTAAGAATGTACCATGAGACAAGAGATATCCATTAATGAATGCATGGTGGTTCGGTACGCTTTAATCACCATTTTGAAAACTCCCGAAATGAACTTACTCATTCTAGCCCTTGAATCCGCAACTATTTTTGGAGCATATTCCGACAATTGAGTGAATTTTATAGCATACTCCCTCACACTCATACTGCCTTGTCGGAGGTAAATTAACTCGTGCACCTTTGATTCCCTCATCTCTATGGGAAAGAATCTATTAGGAAAAGTGGCTTTGAACTTCTCCCAATCAAGAGGACCTGCATCTTCTGGTCTCCCTGCTTTTCAATGATTATACAATATTTGAGCCACTCCTTTAAGTTGATAAGATGCCAACTCTGCTTTCTCAATTGGCGTAACTCCCGTGATCATCAAAACCTTATAAACCACATCGATAAACTCTTGAGGATCTTCCTCAACTTTGGAACCATGAAACTCCGAGGGTTCATTGTAACACCTTGGAAATTAGTAGGCTAAACTAGAGCTAAACGTAAGGATTAACGTTAAGGAAGGAGGCCAAGAGCCAAGGTCAAGAGGAAAAGAGCCAAGGGAAAGGGCCAAGGCTGCCCAAAATTCCCAAGGCACTGCCCACACTACCACGAGGGTCTTCACACCCCGTGGTGGGTACCATGCCCCATGGTGCCACTTGTTCTGGTAAGGCAGTAGCCTCCTTAAGAATTCCTCATGTTGTCTCATCTCCACAAGCCACTTCACGGCCAGTGGTGAAAACCACGGCTCGTGGTGATGCCTTCACCATTTGAGAAGCCAAGCCTTGGTGCCAAGCCACTGCCTCAAGGTCCACGAAGGGGACCATGGCTTGTGGTCATGACCACAGCTTGTGGGGCCTCTCATCGTCCTTGGGCAGGTCACTTAAGTGAAGGCTGTTTTTGGGAAATTCCTTTTTAATGGGTATTAAATGAGGTCATTTTGCCTACGATTTTTACACCTATGTAAGTCATTTTTACCCAAAATTCTACCTATTCACATTATTATTTCCAAAACCCAAATCAATTCCCAAAAGTTCATCCTCTCCAAATATTCTCTCTCTAGAACTTGAAGAAGAAGATGAAGAAGGAGGTTGGAGCTACTGTTCAAGAAGCTAGTTTTTTCACACCAAATTCATTGGGCTTCATTGATAAGATATGGTACTCCTTCATCCATGGATAACCTTCATCCATGGATAACCTTCAATATCCCAATTTCAAATATAGAAATCCCCCAAATGTTAGGGTTTGATTCCAAAGTCATGGGTTCCTTTCAAAATCGATTCTAATGATTAAATTATGTTGTATTAAGTATGAATTGATTATTTTCTATTGTTTTTATGTTCTATCCCCAAGAAACCATGAAATCCCCATATTTCTAAATTATGATCTTCTGATGTGGGTTTGTTGACGAAAGAAGAATGATATGAAATTATGCATGTAGTGGTTGGGTTACTTGAATTATGATGATATCCATGTCTAATGTAGTGAATTCTATATGTTTTGATTTGATATGAGATTTGAACCTTGAAAGGGCAAAATATGATATTATGCATGTTTTATCAAGTTTATGTATATGCTTCAAAAATACTTTGAGAGTGAAGTGTTTATGATTATGATGTAGTTATTGTGTTGTTGAAAGGATATTATCATTTACACACTTATGCATGAATATGGTATGATTTTAAAGGTTTTCTCACAGTATGAAGATTCTAAGGTTGAAAGGCTTTCTCACCTATTAAATCTATATGTAGACATGATCTAAGAGCTATCCTATGAATTAAGTTGGATTTATTGTCAAGGACATCCTTCCATGAATATGAATTAAGTCAAGACTTAATAAGAACTCCGTGGAAATTAAAGCTTAGCACTGAGTGAATATTCATATGAGATGGGAGCCCTCACATTAGTTAAGGCCGGGTTTCTAGGAGAAATCTCTTGGGATGGAAGCCCTCACGATAGTAGAGGTTGGGTTTCTAGTAGCAATCCCATTATCCTATAAACTATGTGCCCCCATAGGTTATTTAGCTAGTGGATCCACCTAAGATAAATGTATGGTTCTACCATAGGTAAGTAAAACACCCCTTTTTGGTGTGGGTAACACCGGGAGATCATGTTATAGCTCACATGGTTTCATGTCGGTTAAGGCTTATTCCCACATTAATAAAAAGAATAGGAATTATGAACTATGGTTTCTTAAGAAGCTTTTATACGAGTTTTCAAAGGTCTTAAGAATTATAATGACTATGTTGGCTATGGTTATGACTTATGTCTTTCCATAATTTTTTGATGATCTTTAAACCTGGTAAAGTACATGCTGTCAAATGAAATGACCCTTTTGCATGTCTTCTATGTTTTTATGCATGACTATCATACTTAGTGCATTTTTGTACTAACGCCTACTTTTCCTACATTTTCGCCAACTATAGGGTCCGGTTCTTGAGGTGATCATTCTAGTAGCTAAAGCTTTGACTTGTGTATCTTCGGAGATTGTTGGTGAGTCCTCATGGTTTGAGGACAGTTTTTTCTCATGTTGTAGTTTCGTTTCATGTATTTCCTTTTTTGGACTTGTTGTATGGGTTAGGCCCTATTTCATTCAAACATTGTATAGATGGCTATATTGAGACTTAGTGTCTAGACTTCCACTTTCCTTTTATGAAAATTTTACACTTGTAATGCGTTTTACTCTTACTGCTTATGTTATGAATACTAAGTGGCTTGTGTGGAGTACATCTGTAACACACCGTAAACTAGTAGGCTAAACTAGGGCCTTATGTTAGGGTTCTAGAATTTGATATGACTGTTAGATTCGTAGATAAAACTTCCCAAAATTAGAATGAGGTGTGTAGGGGTTAAACGTCAAGGTACATGTTGCATAATGTAGTTTAGTAGACCGTCTAGGGTTAAATTGAGGGCTGGAGTCAAGGCCAAAAGGGCATGATCCAAGTCAAAGGGGCAAGGGCCAAGGCAAGAGCCAGGGCTGCCCCAAGCTTGTCATGGCACTGGTTTGGACCACGAGAGCCTTCACAGCTCGTGGTGGCCTCCACAACTCATGGGGCCACTTGTAGTGGTGAGGCAGTATACCATCCAAGGCTGCCCAAAAATGGCTCATCCTCACGAGCCACTTCACGGCCATTGGTAAGGACGACAACTCGTGGGAAGGCTCGTGAAGAAGCCTTAGTTTGTAGAGGCAAAATATCACAAGACTTAGCCACTTCCCAAGGACCACGGGAAATACCATAGCTCGTGCTCTTGACTACGGCTCGTGAGCCCTGACACCATGGCTGCCTAGTGAGGGGTGTTTTAGAAAATTCCTTTTTAGTTGGTTTTAAGTGGGGGTCATTTTGTATGAAATTTATACACCTATATAAAGTATTTTAACCCTTTAACCACCCAATTAAGTCATATTTTCCTCAAGACCCAAATCAAATTCCCAAAATACTCTCCTCTAAAATATTTCTCTCTCTAAGACTTGAAGAAGAAGATAGAGCTTGAAGCTTAGGTCAAGAACAAGCCTCCATTGTTGCAAGATTTTGTGATGGCCTTCAATCAAGGTATGTTAGCTTATTCATCTATGGATTCATCCATCCATAGAGCCCCATAGATTTCCCCAAATTATTGAAGAAAATCCCCAATTCTAGCTTGGGTTTCTTCCTATATTGTGGGTAGTGTTGGGTATTATTCCAATTGAGACTATAGTACTTTTTTATGATTTATTTAGCAGTGAATCATGATATATTGATTATATTATATGTTGACTTATGACTATATGATGCCTATTTTGGATATTATGCTTATGACCATGTTATTACCTATGATTATGGATTATGTATCATGTTGACTAACCCCTATGTTCTGCTCTTATGATGTCATGCTAGCTAACATATTTAGTACTATTGTACTAACGCATACTCTTGCCTACATTCTCATCAAATATAGGGTCCGGTGACATGGAGAGTTATCTTTGAGGATATGTTCTTAGAAGGAGCAAGATGTTAAAGACTTGGTGATTCCTCATAGCATCGAGGATTGATCACATTTTCCCTTTATGTCTTTTATTTATGTTTGAGACTATTGGATGGGCTGCATCCCAAACATTTATTCAAACTTGAGTTTTAGATGGTTTGAGACAAAGTGTAGTAAGACTTCCGCTTGCGTTTTATTAAGACTTCGATTGTATAGGAAAAGTTTTAAAATTTCCGCACTTTTATATTATCTTATGTTATCATATGCTAAGGGGTTGAATGAGACCCCTTCGGGGTCAAGTACGCTATGTTACATCTAGGGTGTACCCCCGGGTCATGACAAACATAGTAATCAGAGCACAAGGTTTACAATGGTTCTAGGATTATCTCAAATCATGTATAGTAGAGTCTTGTTCATAAGTGTGAAGCGCACCACATTTATGAATAGGAAACTTCACGTCTTCAGTCACTAAGTTGTGCCATAGAATTTAACTCTATAATGTCTTTCTCCTTATCCGATGGTCTTTAGGATATGACTACTCGAAGGGCTCATCCTACAAGGAGCGAGGGAGAAATGTTGGTTGTGATGCCAATTATGGCTATGTGACTAGATAGGACTTGATGTGTTAGATTTAGATGTCATCCTTAGGATGGATTGGTAGTATTAAGTGTTATGCTCCTTTGTGATTGTAGAACCCGTATAGTCAAATTGTTAGTTCCCAAAGGAGCCTATCCGAGAGTGGAAAGGGGGAAAGTCTATACCATAAGTTTGGATTATGTTTTGTCTTAAAGTTGACTTTGAGGGTTGCATGTACACCTAGTCAGGTGAAGGAGAAGATTTCAAGTGTTGACCAACTTCAAAGAGTTAGTTATCTTTTAAGATTGATCTTAACTATGGTCATTTTGAGTAGGGCATTTAGATAATACCTAGATATGATTGGTTTGTAGATCCCACCAAAGGTGATGATATGAGTTGAAATGGTCTAGAATTGTCTTGATCTAACCTTAGTAGAATTGAAAGAGACATGAGGGTAGATGTTTAACCGGCAAAGAGGTTGCTTTAATTGTGGTGAAAGTGGTCACAAAATGAGGGATTGTCCAAAGGCAAAGGCTATGAGAAGAGAGGGTAAGCAAGTTGATCCTAGTAGTTCGGATGAGAGTGCCCAAAAGAAGAATAGGTTTTATGTCCTCCAAGCCAAAAATGATCAAGAGTGATCTTCGAATATGACTACCGATATGTGTTTTATGCTTCATTAGATTCCGGTATTGTTTGGTCTGTTGTGACTTAATATGTGAGACTTGAAATTGTCTTTAGTAAGAATGATGTTTAGAAAAGTTTGTTTAGGCTTTCTCCCAAGAGGGAGATAGTGTGCCTAGATAGCAAGGTCATTGGGTGCTTGTGTGTTACCATGATTTCCTTGTATGGTGCATGTTCATGAAAAAGATTAAAACTTGATAGAAATGACATATTGCATTGTTTTCCCTTATGATTTAAGTGCATTTACTATGATTTGCCTATTTGACTTCATGAGATGAATAAATGAGCATGCCTTAGATTGGAGTTGAAAGATTCCTCCAGAATAAATGCTTTGAGAGTAGATTGCATATATGCTCCATTAGTATATGGTGAGCATGTTTTAGCTAGGATATAGTAGTTCATCCTTGTATACAAGTAGATATAGAGTTTCATGCATTTTGGGTTGTTAGATGTAGTTCCTACTCCCTTTTGTTAAATTGAATATGTTTAGCTTGGAGTTGAAGTTTTCCTCCTTTGTTCTGTGCATTTAGATGAGTTGCATGCACGATGGGTTATTAGTCTAGAGTTGTTTCCTTAAGAGTGTTTAGAATCATGATTTGAGGATGAATGTTAACAAGGGGGATATATTGTCACACCTCGAAAACTAGTAGGCTAAACTAGAGCCTTATGTTAGGGTTCAAGATTTTGATATGAGGGTTAGAGTCCCAGATAAGACTACTCGTACTTAGAATGAGGGGTTTAGGGGTTAAACGCCAAGGTACGTGTTGCACCTCGTAGTTTAGTAGACCATCTTGGGTTAAATTGAGCGCTAGAGTCAAGGCAAAAGGGCATGAGCCAAGGCAAAGGGGCAACCGCCAAGGCAAGAGCCAAGGCTGCCCCAAGCTTGCCACGGCACTACATTGGACCACGAGAGATTTCACGGCTCGTGGGGCTACTCATGGTAGGGAGGCAGTGTACCATCCAAGGCTGCCCAAAAATAGCTCATCTTCACGAGCCACTTCATGGCTAGTGGTGAGGACCACGACTTGTGGGAAGGCTTGTGCAGAACTCTTAGTTCGTGGAGGCCAAATATCACAAGCCTTAGACACTGCCCAAGGACCACGGGCACGACCACGGCTCGTGATCCCTGTCGTGGTGTCTGGCACCCTGGATGCCTAGTGAGGGGTCTTTTAGTAAATTCCTTTTTAGTTCGTTTTAAGTGGAGGTCATTTTGTATGGACTTTATACACCTATATAAAGTATTTTTAGCCTTTAACCACCCAATTAAGTCATTATTTTCCCAAGACGCAAATCAAATTCCCAAAATACTCTCCTCTCAAATATTTCTCTCTAAGACTTGAAGAAGAAGATAGAGCTTAAAGCTTAGGTCAAGAAAAAGACTCCATTATTGCAAGATTTTGTGAGGGCTTTGAATCTAGGTATGTTAGCTTATTCATCTATGGATTTTTCCGTCCATATAACCCCCTAGATTTCCCCCAATTGATGAAGAAAATCCCAATTCTAGCTAGGGTTTCCTACTATGTTGTGTGTAGGGTTGGGTATGATTCCAATTGAGTGGATAACACTTGTTTATGATTGATTTAGCATTTAATCATGATTTATTGATGATATTATATGTTTTCCATGCTAAACCCTAGTCTAATTGATGAAATTGAAGAATGTGGGTTTGTGCTTTGTGGAGTGAAATTTAGGATTTATAGGTGATCTTCTACAATTGATGACATGTATAGTAATTGTTCAAGAAAACAAGTATGTGAACATGAATTGAATTAGAACAATGTACATATGATGGGTCTTGACTAGTAATGAATGAGGTAGAGCATTTATGATGAATTATGACTAGAATCACTTGATAATGAAGCGTGTGATTAGAATACCTTGAAATATAGATATAATTGATGTTTGCAAGAAGTAATGTTTTGAGAGTAAGGCTTATAGTGAGGCATGATTGATTTCTAGGGCTTTGAGAGTAAACTTATATGTTGAAATTGTATATGCTTAAGAACACTTTGAGAGTGAAATGTATATGATCATGATAGATTATTGTGTTGTTAAGAGGATATTCTCATATGCACACTTAGGCATGAATATGGTAGGAGATGAGAGATTTTCTCATATAGAATGATTCTAGGTTGAAAGGCTTACTCACCTAAAATGAATCATGCATGTTAGATTAGAATAGCTTGAAGTTGAGACATAGTATTCCTTCATGTATAGCTTGACTTGGTAAGAGAAGACCAAGCTTGGTAGCTTGAGTTAGTAGTAGTCATGATAGCTTAGGATTGAGGACTCATACTCTCCTAAGAGTAGCTTGAATTAGAATGGTGGGATGTTTTCCTCGTAGATCAAGTTAGTAGTACTAGGATTGAGGACTCATACTCTCCAAAGGGTATCTTGAACTAGCATTATAGAATGCCTTCATGATATCATGACTTTGTTTGGCCAAAACCATTTCATGGTAGCGTGGGATTGAGAAATCATACTATCCTAAGGGTAGCTTAGGATTGAGAAATGAATACTCTCCTAAAGGTAGCTTGTATTAGCATCATAGAATGTTTGCATGGTAGCTAGGATGGAACACTTGTACCCTTCCAAGAATAGCTTGGACTTGCATGATTAATATATATTTCCATGATAGCTTGGTCTAGCCTAATAGGGTGCTATTCCTTGGAAGTTTAGAATGATAAGTAGTAATCATTTAATTATGATAGCCTAAAGTTGTACTTAGTGTGGGTAGGATTATGGGGTCTTATCCATTCATTGCACAAGTATGACTTGAAGCTACTTATGAAGTGTTTTTTTATATGATGTATGTTTAACTTGGATTGTTGCTATAGTTTCCTTCCATGATATGATTTTTTAAAGGTGATAGCTCCCTTCTGTATATGAAGTAAGCTAAGAATGAGACCAAATGAATGGTAAGTATGAATATGGTGCCTTCAAGGTTATGCTTAGTGTGAATGGGATTATGGGATGTCATTCATGCATTGCACAAGTGTGTTTTGAGGTTACTTAGGAGTATAGTAGTCTTATGATATGACTATCTAAAGAATAGACTATGCCATGAACATGATGAATCTCCTATGTACAAGATGTATCCCTTATGCTGACTAATGACTATATGATGCCTTTGTTGGAGATTATGATTATGACCATGTTATTACCTCTTAGGATTATGGATTATGTCTCATGTTGACTAACCCCTATGTTCTTCTTTTATGATGTTATACTAGCTAACATATTTAGTACTTTTATATGAATGAATACTCTTGCCTACATTCTCATCAAATGTAGGGTCCGGCAACATTGAGAGTTATCTTTGAGGTTAGCTTCTTAGAAGGAACAAAAAGTTGAAGACTTGTCAGTCCTCATATCATAGAGGATTGATCACCTTTTTCCTTTATGTTTGAGAATATAGTATGGGCTGCGTCCCAAACTTTTATTCAAAGTTGAGTATTAGATCGTTTGAGACAAAGTGTAGTAAGACTTTCGCTTGCGTTTTATAAAGACTTCGATTGTATGGGAAAAGTTTTAAAATTTCCACACTTTTCTATTATCTTTTGTTATGATATGTTAAGGGCTTGTATGAGACCCCTTCGGGGTCAAGTACGCCATGTTACATCGAGGATGTACCCCTGGGTCGTGACAGCTTCGGGGTTCTATACACCATGTTACATCTAGGGGGGTACCCTTGGGTCGTGACAAACATGGTAATTAGAGAACAAGATTTAGAATGATTCTAGGATTATGTTTCATAAGCCACGTCTAGTAGAGTAATTTTTATGAGTGTGAAGCGCGCCATATTTTTGAATGAGAAGCTACAAGATGCTTAGGAAATTCCACTTCTTTCATTACTCTTATGTCGTGCCATAGAGTTTAACTCTATAAGATCTCTCTCCTAATCCTTTCCCTATGTTCTTTAGGATATGAATACTAGAAGGGCTAATTCTAGAAGGAAGGAGGGTGATAATGTGAAATAAGGAGCTTCTCAAGCTCTGGTTGATCCTTTAGCTGCGAATATGACAAATGTAGAGGTTAGGTTGGCTTTTCAAATGTTTGCCCAAGCTTTGGCAACTCAGGCCAATAGGGATGTTTTAGCTTATGTGAATCCTAATGTGAATTCAGGGGATTCAAGTGAGGGATTTTGCAAGAATGAACTCCCCCCCCCCCCTTAAATTCATGACTCCAAATTAGAGGAGGATCCTCAAAGGTTTATCCACAAAGTCTATAAAGTACTTTCTATTATGGGGGTTAATCCTAACCATAAGGAGGAATTAGCCGCTTACCAATTGAAAGACGTTGCTCAACTGTGGTATGATCAATTGAAGGTGAAGAGGCTTGTAGGAGTGTGTCTCGTAGAGTGGGAATTGTTTAAATTGGCGTTTCTTGATAGGTTCTTTCCCTTAGAGTTTAGGGAAGCTAAGGTGAAAGAGTTCATTAACCTTCGTCAAGCAAGTATGAGTGTGAAGGGGTATGCCCTAAAGTTTACTCAATTGTCCAAGAATGCTCCAACTAAGGTGGCGGATTCAAGGGCTAAGATGAGTAGGTTTTTGACGGGCGTGTCCGACATGGTAAAAAAATAATATCGTATGAGAATGCTCCATCATGATATGGATATCTCACGTCTTTTGGTGTATGCCCCACAAATTGAGGAATCGAAACTCATGGAAAAGTATAGAGAGGTAAAAATGACTAGGACCGGTGATGGGAACTTCTCCAATGCTAGGTCTGATGGACAATGTCGACCAAGGTTTAAACAAAGGTTTTTCAACCAAGGTTCCTCTAGTGCTACTACAAGGGACAACAAGGATAGGGTGTCCGACCCTAAACCTCAAGGAGGTAATGGTAGTGGTTCTTATGTGGCTAGGTCTACTTGCGCGAAGTGTGGGAGGAAGCATGATTGTAAGTGCCTAGCCGACACAGATGGTTGCTTTGGTTGTGGAAAGAGTGGGCACAAAATGAGGGATTGCCTGATGATTATGGCTAAGGAAAGAGAGGGCAAGCAAGCTCCTCCTAGTGGTTCAAACTCCAATGCTTCCAAGAAAAACCGCTTCTATGCTCTCCAAAACCGAGGTGAACAAGAGACTTCTCCGGAAGTGGTCACCGATATTTTAAAATATTTCCATATAGATGTTTATGCCATGTTAGATCCTGGTGCTACTTTATCTTTTGTGACACCATATGTGGCAATGAGATGTGATGTGCTCCCCGTTGTGTTCTAAGAACCTTTTTCTATCTCTACTCATGTTGGTGATTCTGTGGTGGCTAAGAGGGTGTATATAAGATGCCTTATTTCCCTATCCCATAGAGTTACTCTTGTTAATTTGGTAGAGCTTGACATGCTAGATTTTGATGTTATACGTGATATGTATTGGCTGCACTCTTGTTATGTGTCGATTGATTGTAGAACTCGGGTAGCCAAGTTTCAATTCCCCAATGAGCATGTCCTTGAGTGGAAGGAGGGAAATTCTATGCCTAAGGGTCAGTTTGTTTCATGTTTGAAGGCTAGAAAGATGATCTCCAAGGGTTGCATTTACCATCTTGTTAGGGTGAGGGATGTATATTTTGAAATCCCTACTCTTGAGTCGGTCCCCATTGTAAATGAGTTTCCAGAAGTGTTCCTAGATGATCTACCCGGTAGTCTTCCCGAATGGGAAATAGACTTCAGTATTGACCTTCTCCCAGATACGCAACCTATCTCAATTCCTCCTTATAGAATGTCCCCGGCTGATTTAAAGGAGTTGAAAGAATAGTTGAAGGAACTATTATACAAGGGTTTTATTCGACCGAGTATCTCACTATGGGGTGCTTCGGTGTTATTTGTTAGAAAGAAGATGGGTCTCTTCGTATGGGCATCGATTATCGACAATTGAATAAGGTGACCATTAAGAACAAGTATCCTCATCCAAGGATAGACGACTTGTTTGACCAACTTCAAAGGGATAGTTATTTTCCTAAGATTGACCTTCATTCGGTTTATCGCCAATTGAGTGTAAGAGGGGTTGATATGCCAAAGACGGCTTTCTGAACTCAATATGGCCATTACGAATATCTAGTCATGTCGATTGGTTTAACTAACGCTCCAGCGGCGTTTATGGACATGATGAATAGAGTGTTTAGGCAATAGCTAGACATGTTTGTGTTTGTTTTTATCGATGATATTTTTATCCATTCAAGGAGTGAGAATTAGCATGTGGACCATTTGAGGATTGTGTTGCAAGTTCTTAAGGACCATTAACTTTTTGCAAAGTTTTACAAGTGTGAATTTTGTTTATGGTCTGTAGCATTCCTTGGGCATATTGTGTCAAGTAGGAGTATTGAGGTGGATCCTAAGAAGATGGATGCGGTCAAGAGTTGGACTAGACCTCTATCTCATTAGGGCATTAAAAGCTTTTTGGGTTTGGCCGGTTATTATAGAAGGTTTGTTGAGGGATTTTCTTCCATTGCATGTCCATTAATGCGTTTTACTCAAAAGAAGGATAAGTTCATTTGGTCGGAAGCTTGTCAGAAAATTTTCCAAGTGTTGAAAGATAGACTTACTTCCACTCCGGTGTTGACTTTACCGAAAGGTACAAATGGTTTTGTGGTGTATTGTGATGCCTCTAGAGTTGCATTGGGATGTGTTATTATGCAAAATGGTAAGGTGATTGCCTATGCTACAAGGCAACTTAAAGTCCATGAGAAGAAATATCCAACCCATGACCTCGAGTTAGCGGCAGTTGTTTTTGCCTTAAAGATATGGAGGCATTACCTATATGGGGTTCATGTTGATGTGTTCACCGATCATAAGAGTTTAAAATATGTGTTTAGTCAGAAAGATTTGAATCTTCTCCAAAGGAGGTGGCTTGAATTATTGATGAATTATGGCATGAGTGTTCTTTATCACACTGGCAAGGCCAATGTGGTAGCGGATGCTCTTAGTAGGTTGTATATGGGAAGTGTTGCTCATGTGGAAGATGATAAGAAATAATTGGTTCGGGATGTTCATAGGTTTGCCCGCTTAGGTGTTCAATTAGTTTCCAGCAAGGGTGGTGTCATGGTTCACAATGGGTCAGAGTCGTCTTTTGTGGCGGATGTGAAATCTAAACAAAGACTTGATCCTATTTTACTTGAATCGAAAAAGGCGGTACTGAAGAAATCCATTGAGGCTCTCTCCCAAGGGGTAGATGGTGTACTTAGATACCAAGGCCGATTATGTGTTCCTAATGTTGAGGACTTGAGAGAGCTAATCTTGTTGGAAGCTCATAGTTCTCGGTATTCGATTCACTCGGGAGCCCCCAAGATGTACCGTGACTTGCGGGAGGTTGATTAACATTTCAAACAGACCTCTTCCAATTCTAGGTGCAAACGATCATTAAGCAGTACAAAATCCAATGAAGAGTTGGGGTCTAACCCACAGGGAGCGGTACATGTCTAAAATTCAATTAAGAAGTACAAACGTGTTCTAAACGGTTATAGGAATAAATATTATCGCCCTTTGCTCTCTCCATCGCCATTTTGCATTAGTTCTCAGCATCCTCACGTCTTGTAACATTGGGCGATCCATTTTGTCATCGCGGAACTGATCAGCGATTCGCCGACAACCCATTTCTGTTATTGAATTGGTTTATTCTCTCAGGACTGGCACGTTGGAACTTTAGGCGGTCTGAAGAGCCACTCGGCGATTCGCCGAGTGGTCTTGGCGATCACCAGGACTGCTCTTCTCCACTTCATCAGCTTGTTATGTTCCTTTTTGCTTGTTAGTGTCATTGCTTTGCTTCTTAGTCCACATACCTGAAAATCAAGGCTTTAACATCAGTTTATAGCTTAAATTAAGCATTTGAGGACACTAAAACTATCAAAACAAAGCCTTAAATAAGTCCAAATCTCTGACTCATCAACACCTCCAACTTAATTTTTTGCTTGTCCTCAAGTAAAATTCAAGATCAACAGTTCAATAAGGATGTCTACAAATAGTGCTGCATAAGATTCAACATAAATGCACACAACAAGGTTCACATTACTCATACAATGATCAATTGTGCACTCAAAGATTCAAATTGTGACTCACCATTATCAAAGATGCTCAAGTTGACAATGCTTGCTTCAAATGCAAGTTTAAGCTCAACAAAGGTACTCAAATGCCCTCACAACAAAGATGATTCCATATTCACACAAAATTTCTCAACAATATAAAGTTTCGAAATCACATACAACTCTCACACTCACAAAGATGAACACTTGCATGACTTCACCAATAGGTTTGCCCTTATTTTCCAATCAACATTCGGTTTAGCTTGCTCAAGATCAAAAAGGTCTTATCAAGGCTTGTAATGGGGCTGAGTGTAAAGGTAATGTCATTTAGGCTTAGTGGCTTCTACCTTCATGAAATATGGTCTGAACCTCACCTTCCTCCTTTTCTTTAACATTTCGAACATGCTCACAATTCACCCCATTATTCAAATTCATTTGAACCACCAGATACCCCATTTCTTTTGCAATTTTCACTACTTTATTTAACAACTTTTTCAGTCTTTTCTTTCTTTTTTTATTCCTTTTTATCTTTTATTCTCTCTTTTTTTTTACATGGAGGGGTTCCATCTTTTTCAAATCAATCACACAAGGGGGGGGTTTCTCACACTTCTTGACTTTCCTTCTCTTTTCACCACACCCCTAACTTAGCATTTTGGCTTAAGTTTGATATTCAAACAAACCATACTTTATGAAAGTTATGGGTGAATGGCTACAGAGAGGTCACAATTGCTCAAGTTTTTTCTAAGAAAAGAGGTAAGACTCAAAATGTGCCAAGCAAGGTTCACACATCTCACAAGGTAGGCCACAAAAGAGGTATAATGTCAAGTTGGTTCACTCTTCAAAATTCTTGCCTAAGATCATTTCAAGTGCTTGCATCACTCAATCAACCGGACCAACAGGGCAAATTCTAGGTGTCACAACACACAATGTTTAAAGTAATCTCATCACACAAGGCATTGGTACCAACATCAAACAAGACTCTGCACTTTCTAGCGCACGTGTAATACTCATCACAAAAGACTCATTCGACAACCGGCTAGTCACAACGAGATGCTAAGAGTTCACACATTGTCTGTGTAACTTTGTTTGCCTCATTGTAGCCGCACATTCATTTTGTTCAATTAGGAGCACTATTCAAGTCATCAGTATTGACCACAACTGACACTCAAATTTGCACAAGAACAAGTACAATCACACACAAAAAGGTCGCAAAATTTGTAAATTAGGTTAACAACCAATTTCATTCAAAACAATGGGCCACAAGCTAAAACATCCACAACACAATTCAACAATCAAGATGTATTAAAGCCCAATATTCACAAAAATATCATCAACTCAAAACCAATATTGACAAAACAATCACAAAACAAGAGGTAGGTATGGAAATACCTTACCCCACCCAATAAAATAAGCAGTTGTCCTCAAATGCAACTAAAACAATAAAATATAGGGAGAGGTAAAAAATCATCCTGCTAGGCTAAGCCTGGGTGCAGTCTGCATCTTATTCCCTCCGTCTGTCGGGGCATCAGTGCCGAGTGTCACACTCTCTCTCAAGGAGGCATGTCTAGCAGTCTCAAACATGGTATCCTCTAAGTCGGCCAGGTCCTCACAAACAGCCTCATCTCGCACCTCAAGCTACTCCTCATCTGTCGCGGCCTCATACTCGGCAGCAGTAGCATCAGCCCAAGTATCATCTCCGGTGGTAGCCGGGGGCACCTCGTGAAAGGCTAGAATATCTGCACTCTGATCATCGGGGATGTCCACCACGAGCCCCTTACCCTTTCCTTTGCATTTTCCTCCCTTTATAGGGAGTTTGGATGAGTTAGCCCTAGATGTAGTTGCATCCTCATGTATAACGACTCCTTCTGCCCGCTTGCCGGGTAGCATGTCTCTTCCTGAAACTTTGGGTCTAGCCATACCTGCAAAACAACAGATAAAAACTTAGAAAAATTTCCAGAATATTGTAGTAAATGGGTTGCAGAAAGACTCGTCGAACCACTTGGCGATTGTCCGAGTCACTTTCGCAAGCCAGATCAGGTTCGCCAAAAGTACCATCACAAACAAGACAGGTCGGTGATATACTGTGCATTTTAGGGGTTTGGGGCGCAGAAAGGGCGATCAAGAAGACTTTTTGGTGAATCACCGAGTGAACTCGGCAAGCTCAGGCTTCTCGCAGAAAGTTACAAAACAAACTCTACCAATTATGGAAATTAAGGAAGATCTGAGGGGGACTTTGGAGAGCCATCAAACCACTCTGCGAGCTCGACGTAGCTCGCCAAACAGCCCAACATGCCAGTTTTCAACCCCAAACTTCATGATTAAGCCTGCAGCCTCTGAATTCAAAATCAAACATAAACACCATTCAATTAATATAGACCCATACTAACCATACCCTCGGGGTACTCATACTTCATCCGATTTGGCCAAAATTAGTTATTTGATGACTTTTGCCCTTAATAATGACGTCAAACGCCCTATCATTAGGAAAATTATGTCATTTAGCACAATTCGGGGTTACTTAGACTTCAACCCACTGGACCCATTACATTTACACCACCACCCAACAATTTAAACTTAATTTTACAAGTAAGAACACATGAATCAATCAATTTAAGGCAATTAGGTACGCATTTCAATTCATTACAGGCAATCCAATACTTAAAAATGATTATAACAATTACTCAATACAAATTAACAACAAATTTACCTATTGCATTTGATTTCAACCACAAAATTAAAGAACAGGATTCAGAAAACCAACCTTTATGCCGAATTCAAAAGTTGTATAGCTAGGCGGCAAAGTTCCACAATTCCGATCAATGATTTCACACAAAGAGTGGGTAAAAGCAAGAAAATATGAAAGATCTAAAGTTGTGTGAGAGGGTACAAGAGTTAAAACTAGGATAAGTTGAAGGATTTTGAAATTTTAAACCTTTTGTCTTTTAAAACCTTTCAGCTTGCGGCACTTTCGCCGGAGTAAGTCGTCCTCGCTGAACCACTCTGTGATAATTCGAGTGGTATTTTCCTCGTTGAGTTTTTTATAGGACTTCCATAATTTTGGGTGTTCAAACGAGGGACAAAGTTGGGCTCGCCGACCTGTTCGATGAGTCGCTGATTGAGAAAATAGCCTGCAGAGTTTTATAGAGTTCCCCTTCAAGTTTGGTAGTTCCAATGGAGGTCCAAGTCGGGGCTCACCGACCTATTCGACGTAGCACCAACTGGACTTTGGCTCGCCAAATTACTCACTTTCCCACACTTTTCACTTATCAACTTGCGTAATCAACACCTGTTATTCACAAGCAAACTTTAAAAACATCAAATAATTGGGTTGCCTCCCAAGAAGCGGCTTAGTTAATGTCGTGGCACGACGAGGATACCAAATCATACTTCCTTTTTGGGGTTTTCCATTGTGTCACTAGGCAACCCCCCTTGTTGTCTTGGATTCAAATAAGAAGAAATTTGACCAATTTGGGTCTCCAGCTACTTAATAGAGAGTAAGTGAGAGGTCACCATCTGATTGAGAGTTGAGACATCCTCTTTCAACACCTTTTCTAACACTTCAACTTTGTTGAGAATGCGTGAGAGCATATCTTCTGTGTAGCCACCTTCAGATTCCTTGGGCTTTTAATGCTCATGGGGAGGGACATACATGTCCTTGTTCCCCTCTCTCTCCTTCCAAGTGGAGTTTCAATCATACCAATCTATGTCACGGTCTCTCCAGCCCTCATCTCTGTTCCAACCTTGATTTCCACCCGGTCTTAGGTAGTTTGCACGATAACCTCCTCCTTGATTGGCTAGGAAGTTCACTTCCTCATTGCACAATGCTTTGAATTGTGCTTCATCAGGGTTTAATCCACCAACACCCACACAATTAACACTTTTTGTACCCACACCCATGACATTTTTGGCCAAGATATCTAGTTGGGTCATCATTTTACCCATGTTTGTGTCTCTCTCTTAATATTTTTTGATCTGTTCTTTTGTCATTCTAAATGTGAGAGAAGACACTTGATATTCATGAGTGTCCCATGCCCTATTGATCTTGGTCATGCAATCAAGGAGTTAAGACGCTACTTCATAGGGCTATTGCATTATACCACCGTAAGATAGTTGATCAGCAACTCATTTGTTCACTGAATCGAGACTCCTATAGAAGTGTTACAGCAGCACATTATTTGGAAGTCCATAAGTTAGGCACTGAAGCACCAACTTTTTAAATCTCAGCCATGTCGCATGGATTGGATCACCTTCCAAGCGTTTGAAACCTCCGATGCCATCTCTTATAGTCATCATCGTCGATGAGGGAAATAACCTCACTTGGAATGTTATGATAAGCTCATCCCAAGAGTTGATGGAGTCCCTCGGTAACTCAGCCAACCATTTAGTAGCTTCACCCATCAAAGAGAATGGAAACAACCTGAAGCGGACTGATTCTTGGGATATGTTCTGAAGTGAGAACAGACCACAGACATCCACAAAGTTCTTAATATGCTCATGGAGATCCTCATCAGCCTGCCCCCCAAATAATCCTTTAAGTTGTAGGAGCTGAAGCATTGTGCTAGTAATGTGGAAAATATCGTTTCCTTCATCTGGAGGTAGATGAATTGCACCAGCACCACCCAATTGAATTGGGTCGTTAACATCGTTAAGATTTCCAATGTCATCTTTGTGCCCCACTTGGCTACCATTACTTTCGTTTACACTCATCTCTTCCGCTGTTAAGCACAAACAACAAAAACACAAAACTAATTAAGTCGGTTCAGTTATAACATGAAAATAACACAATTTAACTTCAATAATAGAATATGAAACAACACCACTCCCCAACAGTGGCGCCATATTGATTAACATTTCAAACACACCTTTTCCAATTCTAGGTGAAAATGATTGTTAAGCAGTATAAAACCCAACGAAGAATCAGGGTTGAATTCAATAACAATTATGTGTCTAAAATTCAATTAACAAGTACAAACGTGTTCTAAATGGTTATAGAAATAAAAATTATCGACAATATACAATAGAATCGAAAAGTGTGATAACAAATGTAAAATGGGGGGTTTGGTTTTGGAATGAACAACTGAAACAACAATGAAAACAGGGGAAAATAACAATATGGAGAGATATTCTTGGGATGTAATCGATTATAGGCTAATTATGCTATATGGATAATTGAAATCTAATGTTGATTTGCTAAAACATTGTGGGTAGGCTAGACGTTAAGTGCAATAGTTTTCTCTCGAACAACTATTACGGCTCAAGTGATTTCTTTCGAACATCAACAAGCTTAACAACATAACCAGCCCACAACCTTAATACATACACTTTCTCGAGCTAGATTCACTCTATCAAGCTGAAACCATATAAACCCAATACCATAAGTCATTAATCAAAAGCTTTGGCCCCCAAACCTCTTTCTCAACCAAGCTCAGAATTCGAAATTAGAATTGCATTTGCAACTACAATTCATAAATTAAAACTCACCTAATTATTAAACCCACATTAAAACAAAAATTTATCATAAAATAATAATACCCATACTATAATTAGACAAATAAACACATGATCACACCGCAAAAATTGGGGGTTTAGCTACACATCATAAAAATAGAGAAATGATTACCAAGCCTGGGTAAGAGTATCCAAGCCTTTACAATGACTTCTAAGAATGAAATCCAAACACCCACTTTCCAAATCCTCCAAAATTATACAATTCCACCTCAAAAATCAAGAGAAAACTCTAAGTCTAAAATGGAAACTATAATATCTGCGAGAGAACTCTAGGAGAGAACTCCTCAAAATTACATTTAAAATCTAATATATAGTTGCCCAAAATTTGGCATGAAAAGCCATTAGGCAAGGTAAGTCGGGCTTGCCGAGTGGTTCGGCGATCCGCCCTTTTCTCTTTTCCATTGCCATTTTACATTGGTTCTTAACATCCTCATGTTCTGTAAATTTGGGCGATACGTTTTTTTATCGTGGAACCGATCTGCGATTCACCGACTGCCCATTTCTGTCACCGACTTGGTTTCTTCCCTCAGGGCTGGCACGCTGGAACTTTAGGCGGTCTGAAGAGCCACTCAACTGTTTGACGAGTGGTCTTGGAGATCACTAGGACTGCTCTTCTTCACTTCATCAACTTGTTTTCTTCCTTTTTGCCTATTAGTTTCCTTGTTTTGCTTCTTAGTCCACATACCTGGAAATCAAGTCTTTAAAATCAGTTTATTACATAAATTAGGCATTTGAGAGAACTAAAACTATAAAAAAACAAGCCCTAAATGAGTCCAAATCTTGGACTCCTCAGAGGTCTATTGGAGCAACGAGATGCAAAAGGACATTGCGGGATTTTTGGCTAGGTGTCCAAATTGTCAACAAGTTAAGGTTAAGCAAGGTTTCTTTTTCGGCGGAAGACTATGGTAAGCTATATGTAAGAGAAATGGAGAAGTTGCATAGGGTTCCTTTATACATTATTTCTTATCGGGGTACTCAATTCACTTCATACTTTTGGAAGTCATTCCATAAAGGCCTTGGCACCAAAGTTAAGCTTCGCATGCCTTTTCATCCCAAAACCGATAGGCAAGCGGCGCGTACCATCAAAACGTTGGAGATATGTTAAAGGCATGTCTAATTAACTTCAAGGGTAATTGGTATGACCACTTGCCATTGATAGAATTTGCCTACAATAATAGCTATCACTGAGGTATCGGTATGGCTCCCTTCGAAGCCTTGTATGGTAGGAGATGTAGGTTTCCCGTTGGTTGGTTTGAGGTGGGCGAGGTTGCCCTAGTAGGTCTCAAACTAGTTTATGAGGCCATTGAGAAAGTCCGACTCATTAGAGAGAGGTTTAGAATGGCTCAAAGTCGGCAAAAGTCTTAAGTTGATGTGAGAAAAAGGGATCTATAATTTGAGGTTAACGATTGGGTCTATTAAAGAATCTCACCCATGAAGGGTGTGATGAGATTTTGCAAGAAAGGGAAACTTAGTCCCCGGTATGTCGGCCCATACAAAATTTTGAAACATGTTGGGAAAGTTGCATATGAGTTAGATTTGCCAAATGAGTTGGCTACAGAGCATCTGGTGTTTCCTGTTTCTATGCTCAAGAACTGAGTTGTAGATCCGGCATCCATAATTCTCTTAGAAGGGTTGGGGGTTGATGAAAGTCTTTCATATGAGGAAGTTCCTGTAGAGATTCTAGACTGGAAGTTAAGAGGTTGAGAAACAAGGAAATAACTTTCGTAAAGGTTTTGTGGAAGAATCATTTTGTTGAGGGTACTACTTGGGAGACCAAGGCCAATATGAAGTCCCGCTATCCTCATCTTTTTTCTTCTACTTCTGCTCTAGCTTGAGGTAAGTAGTTCCTCTTGAGTTTTCCTTGTTTTGGAAGTCATGTGTGTTATTTGAGTTTTTCCATGATTTCCCTATGTTAGGCATGCTCTTGAAAAATTTATGTTTAGTAAGAAAATGAGTTTTTATGATTGATTGTCCTCATGTTGTTGTGCGTTGAGTAAGAGTTGTCTATATGCCTCATGAGATGAATTGTTGAACATGCTTTAGTTGTGCTTTTTTAGAGTAAATTGCATAAGGGCTCCATGAGATTGTGTTAAGCATTATTTTAGTTTGGAGAAGGTAGTTCCTCCTATGAATATGAGAAATGTTGAGTTTTCATGCATAATGGGTTGTTAGATGTAGCTACTACCCTGCGATACATTGAGTATGTTTGAGTGGAGTTGATGTTTCCTACTTAGAATGGTGAATCATTTCGATGTGGCATGCATGATGGGCTTCTGGTATTGAGTCTTTACTTCTGTAAGGTGTCTAGATCGTCATTCGAGGACGAATGTTCCCAAGGGGGAGATATTGTAACACCCCAGAAGTTAGTAGGCTAAACTAGAGCTAAAGGTAAGATAATGTCAAGGAAGGAGGCAAAGGGAAAGAGACAATTAGTGTGACGACCCAAGGGTATACCCTAGAAGTAACACGGCGTGTTTGACCCCAAAGGGGTCTCATACAATCCCTTAGTATATCATGAACATAAGATAATAAAAAAGTATGGAAAATTTAAAACTTTTTACAATCGAAGTCATTTTCGTAAAAGCAAGCGGAAGTCTTTTTATACTTTGTCTCAAACCATCTAATACAACTTTAAAATAAAGCTTTTGGGACACAGCCCATACAATAGTCTCAAAACATGCAATAAAAGACATAAAGGAAATGGTGGGTTTTGTCCTCGAAGCTATGAGGACTCACCAAAATCTTCAAATCTTAGCTCCTTAGAAGCCTATCTTCAAGAATGGAACTCAATCTCCGAAACCCTACATTTCATTAAAATGTAGGCAAAGTATGTGTTAGTACAAAATGTACTAAATATGGTAGCTAGCATAATCATAAAAGCAAAAGACAAGGGTTAGTCAATATAAGACATATTCCAAAATCATATGAAATACTTCATGAAACATAAACTTTAAGCATAAGAGACAATATCATCATAATAAAAAAAGTCTCCAACATAAGCATCATATAAGCATTATTTGACTCTTAGTCATCTCTACCATAATAGTACTACTCTCAAGTAACCTAAAAGCGTACATGTGCAATGCATGAATAGCATCCCATAATACCACCCAAGCGTAGTATCCCTTTTAGGTCATCTTAATCATACTCTATATACATGGTCAAGTCTTAAGCTTCTCTACCATAGGTATCTATACTTCTAAGTAACCTCAAAGCATACTTGTGCAATGTATGAAAAGCATCCCATAATACCCTTCACACTAAGCATAACTTTGAAGTCATCATAGTTATATTTACCCTAGTTTGGTCTCATTATTAGCTTACTTCATATAGACAAGGGAACTATCACCTTTAGTCAATCATATCATGGAAGCAAACTATAGCAACAACACATCAAACATACACCATAAGCATAAGACAGTAGTATATTTATCTCATAGGTCACCATAACATAAAAGGAACACACCATAGATACCTTCAAAGAATACTTGTGCAATGCATAAATAAGATCCCATACTCTTACCCATACCAAGTAAAGCTTCTTAAGTATCCATAGTTCATAACTACTATTCTTCTTCATACTACTACACTATTTTGGACATAAGCCTTAACCAACATAGACCATGTGAGCTAACATGGAATCCGGTGTCTACCCAAAACTAAAAAGGGGTTGCTCTACTTGCCGAAGGTAGAACTATACTCTTAACTTGTGTGAAACCAATAGCTAAGTAACCTATGTGGGCACATAGTTATGGGATAAGGAGATTGCTTCTAGAAACCCGGATTCAACTATGGTAGAAGGTTTCCATCTAATGAGATACCTACTTTGGGAACCCAGACTCAACTAGAGTAAAAGCTTTCAAGGGGAAGCCAGACTCAACTAGTATAAAAGCTTCCATTCATATTCATATCCACTCGGTGGTAGGCATTAAGTCCCATTGAGTTCACATTAAGTCTTGACTAAAGTTCATATTATTGTGGAAGAATTTCTTGACGCTCAATCCAACATAACTCATACTATAGCGCATTACATCATGCGTGAGCAACTATCACAATCCATGACCTATTTATGATGGCTCTATAGCCTTTGATTCAATTAGGTGAGACTAGTCTTCCAACCTTAGAATCACTAGGGTTCAAGCAATAGACATGGATGTCCTCCTAACCATGTGATTCTATCAATTTATACATCCAAACATTCATGAGGCAAATTAGGTAGTAAGGTGTTATCATAACCATTCTATCTAATAGTCTACCATTATCTCATAAGCTTCACTCTTCGAGCCTTAACATACATAATTCATCATATTGGATTTACCCTCAAAACCCTAGAACCATCACTATGTGAGAACCCCTTTCATGCTAAGTTCATACTCATGCCTAATATCATGTCTAGAATTCTACATTAGACAAGGATATCATCATGACTACAGTGATTCTATCACTTCCTACCATCTATTATTCATAAGGTGAATTAGGTAGATAAGGGTCTTTTATCATACTTCTATTCATTAGCCTTCTATTAACATGTAGATTTTATTCTCAAAGTCTTGGTATCTATAGTTAGTCATATTAGTTATAATTTCAAGCCCTGGTGATCACCATTCCTGAGTACAAGCCCTATCCTCAAAGCTTCACTTCTACAATCTACATTCATACCTAGTTTTCAAGGTATTCTAATCATCTTATTCATTACTAGGTGATTCTAGTGATAATCCACCATAAAGGTTCAACTTCAACTTTACTAGTGATCCATCATATTCACATTCTTCTAATTCAATTCATGTCAATATGTTTTTATTCTTAATCAATTACTACTCATAGCACTAATTCTAGGAGATCACCTAAGAATCATCAAGTTCACCTTTCATGGCATAAACCCACATAATACCAAATTCATCAATTAGGCTAGGGTTAACCATAAAAATCACATAAATTCATAATAATATCACAATTCAATTCTAATTAATTCATAATTAGGTATTATCCACTATATTGGAATCATACCTAAACACTACTCACAATGTAGGAAGAAACCCTAGTTATAGTTGTGTTTTGACTTCACAATTGGGGGAAAACCTAGAGGGATCTATGGGTGGAAGAACCCATAGATTATTACGCTAACACACCTCAATTCAAATCCCTAGCCAAGCTTAAAACAATGGTAGAAAATCTGCCTCTATTCCTTCTCTTTTTCTTCTTCTTCTTCTTCTTCACTTCTTGAGAGAGAATTATTTGGATAGAATTTGGGTTCTTCGAAGAATGAATTAAATCACTTATTTTAGGGGTCTATTAGGCTTATCCCTAACTAATTACTAATTAACCCCCCAAACCCCAAACTTAAAACCTAAACTTCAAAATCTGCTCACACCTACGACTCCCCCACCCACGGACCGTGGGTGGATCTACTGAGCGTGGTGCACCTCTGTATGTGAGGTACTGTGGGTTAAAATTGCAGGCCACCTCAGGCCTTGACCCAAAACCCCAACCCACGGTGTGTAGGTCCATCTACGGCCAGCAGGTCGCATCCGTATGTGGCTGCAATTTGACAGCTTTTGGGACTATTTTGAGGCCCTCCTCAAGGACCCCTTGGGTGGTCCTTGGGGGGTCGTACATCAATGCCCTAAACCTAAAACCCTGATTCTTAGTACGGGAAGTCATTTTATGAGCTTAACCCTCATTTCTAACTCTAAAACTCTCATGCAAGACTCTAGAACTCTCTAGTTTAGTTCACTAGTTTACGGGGGCGTAATAATATCTCCCCCTTGGGATCATTCGTCCCCAAATGATGATTCTAAACACTTCTCAAAGTCACAACTCTAACTAGCAGCCCATCATGCATGCAACATATCTAAATGAACACAACCAAGCAAGAAAACTTCAATTCCATGCTAAACACATTCAATGCAACACACGAGAGTAGGAACTACTTCTACCAACCCAAAATGCATGAAATTCAAATCCTACTCATTTTTGAAGGAGGAACTACCATCTGCCAACTAAAACATGCTCAACACACACTCGTGGAGCCTAAATGCAATTTACACTCAAAAAGCATTTATTCAAGGAGGAATGTTTCAACTCCAAACTAAGGCATGCTCATATATTCATCTCATGAAGTCTATATGCAAATATACTCAAATGCACTACAACATGAGGAAAACAATGCATCTAAGTCATTTCTATCAAGACCTTAGCGTTTTCATGAACATGCATATAAGGAAATCATGGCAACACATAAAACACACATGACTCCACCACATAACACAATGAAGAGGAACTTATCATCTCAAGATATAATAGGAATAGAAGGAAAATGATGAGGACATTGGGACATCTCATTGACCCTTGGCCTCCCAAGTAGCACCCTTACATAAAACCATCACTAACTACACTCCAAACCACATCATGGAACAACTTCCTTGTTTTTCTATTTCCTAACTTGCAGGTCTAAGATCCCTACCGGTACTTCTAAATTAGAGAGGATCTCATTAAGCAAGTCTAGCTCACAAGAAACCTTACTAACACTACTCAAGATCTCATATGAGCCTACCAAACCAGGACTAAACATCTCATACTCACTACACCTCTCAAGGTGAAAATTTCAAGCAAACCTAAGTCATGAATATCAAGTACACTCAACGACCTTGCTATCTAAGCACATTATCTCCCCCTTGGGAGCAAGCCTATACAAACTCTTTTAAGCATCACTTCTTTCAATTCTAAGGTCGGTGCAAGTCATCACTAATCTTTCACATCCATCACACAAAATGATTCTAAACCAAGGTGAATTACCCTTATACTCTGCTTAGAGTAGTCTACTCACTCAACCCATCTAGGCATTACTCAACACCCTATTCAACCAATCTATAAACATACCTCAAAACTCATCATGACTAAGTTGGGTTCTATCATCAACTAAGCATAACCATAATGCAACCCATTCATACTAACGACAACATCACAGTCTATCATCTCAAATCCATCAAGTCACATAGCCATAATTGGCATCACAACCAACCTTTTCTCCCTCGCTCCTTCTAGCATAAGCCCTTCGAGTAGTCATATCCTAAAGACCATCGAATAAGGAATAGGAGAGAGACCTTATAGATTTAAACTCTATGGCACGATTTCGAGAATGAAGAAGTGAGATTTCTTAAGCATCCAATAGCCTCCTATTTATAAATGTTCTTTTACTAAGTGTCTTAATGTTGATATTTTCATTTTTCGTAGCGGAACTGGTAGTTAGTGAATTCATGGAAGTGGTAGTGTGGTAGGTAGTAGTGTGGTAGGTGAGTAATTTATTTTAAAGATTTTATTATAGTATTCTTTTACTAAGTGTCTTAATTCTCGAACCATCTAATACAACTTTATAATAAAACCCTTGGGACACATCCAATACAATAGTCTATAAACATGAAATAAAAGACATAAAGGAAATGGTGGGTTTTGTCCTCAAAGCTATGAGGACTCACCAAAATCTTCAACTCCTTAGCTCCTTAGAAACCTATCTTCAAGAATGGAACTCTGTCTCTGAAAGCCTACATTATATTAGAATATAGGAAAAGTATGTGTTTGTACAAAATGTACTAAATATGTTAGGTAGCATAATCATAAGAGCATAAGACAATGGTTAGTCAATATATGACATACTTCATGAAACATAAACTTTAAGCATAAGAGACAATATCACCATAATAAGTAAAGTCTCCAACATAAGCATCATATAATCATTATTTGACTCTTAGTCATATCTACCATAATAGTACAACTCTCAATTAACCTAAAAGCATACATGTGGAATGCACGAATAACATCCCATAATACCACCCAAGCCAAGTATCCCTTTTTGGTCATCTTAATCACAATCTATATACATGGTCAAGTCTTAAGCTTCTCTACCATAAGGTCTCTATACTTGTAAGTAACCTCAAAGCACACTTGTGCATTGTATGAAAAGCATGCCATAATACCCTTCACACTAAGAATAACCCTGAAGTCATCATAGTCATATTTACCCTACTTTAGTCTCATTATTAGCTTACTTCATATAGACAAGGAAACTACCACCTTTAGTCAATAATATCATGGAAGGCAACTATAGGAACAATCCATCAAACATACACCATAAGCATAAGACACTAGCATAGTTATCTCATAGGTCACCATAACCTAAAAGGAACACACCATAGATACCTTCAAAGCATACTTATGCAATGCATAAATAAGATCCCATACTTTTACCCATGCCAAGTAAGGCTTCATTAGTACCCATAGTTTATAACTACTATTATTATTCATACTACTACACTATTAAGGACATAAGCCTTAACCGACGATGTGAGCTAACATGGAATTTGGTGTCTACCCCACACCGAAAATGGGTTGATCTACTTGCCTAGCGTAGAACTGTACTCTTAGCTTGGGTGAAATCAGTAGCTAAGTAACCTATGTGGGCACATAGTTATGGGATAAGTAGATTGATTCTAGAAACCTAGACTCAACTATGGTAAAAGGTTTCCATCTCATGAGATACCTACTTTGGGAACCCGTACTCACCTAGTGTAAAAGGAACCCATTTAGAAATTCGGACTCAACTAGTGTAAACGCTTTCAAGGGGAAGCCGAACTCAACTAGTGTAAAAGTATCCATCTCATATTCATATTCACTCGGTGCTAGGCATTAAGTCCCATTGAGTTCACATTAAATCTTGACTAAAGTTCATATTTGTGGATGAATGTCTTGACACTCAATCCAACGTAACTCATAGAATAGCTCATTAGATCATGCGTGAGCAACTATTACCATCCATGACTTATTTATGATGGCTCTAGAGCCTTTGATTCAATTAGGTGAGACTAGTCTTCCAACCTTAGAATCACTACATGTGACAAACCTTTCACATTTTATCATATTCATGCATGAGTGTGTATATGGAATTACCCTTTCAACAACACTACAACTAGGTCATGACCATAATCACTTTACTCACAAAGTGTCTCTAAGCTATGTACTAAACTTCATACAACATTCACACTATCATATCTTGCCCCTTTTTCTAAGGTCAAAACTCATATTTAATCAACACATCTAGAATGACTACATTAGACATGGATATATTTATAATTCAAGTAGCTCAATTACTATAAGCAAAATCTCATACTTCACCTCCTTGAGGTTCAATTCTTACTTTCCATCATTCCACCTAGGGTTCAAGCACTATACATGCATGTCCTCCTAGACCATATGATTCTACCACTCTCTACATCCATACCCTCATGAGGCAAATTAGTTAGTAAGGTCTTATCATAACCATTTTATCTAATAGTCTACCATAATCTCATAAGCTTCACTTTTGGAGCCTTAACATACATAATTCAACATATTGGATTTGCCCTAAAAACCCTAGAACCATCACTATGTGAGAACCCCTTTCATGCTAAGTTCATACTCATGCCTAATATCAGGTCTAGAATTCAACATTAGACAAGAATATAATCATTACTCAAGTGAGTCTATCACTTCCAACCATCTATTATTCATAATGTGAATTAGGTAGATAAGGGTCTTTCACCACACTTCTATTCATTAGCCTTCTATTCACATGTAGATTTTACTATCACAGCCTTGGCATCTATAGTTAGTCATATTATCTTTACTCTCAGGCCCTAGTGATCACCATTCATCACTACAAGCCCTATCTTCGAAGCTTCACTTCTACAATCTACATCCATACCTAGTTTTCAAGGTATTCTAATCATGTTCTTCATTACTAGGTGATTCTAGTGATAATCCACCATAAAGGTTCAACTTTAACTTTAATAGTCAAGATCCATCATATTCACATTCTTCTAATTCAATTCATGTCTATATGTTTGTATTCTTAATCAATTACTACTCATAGCACTAATTCTAGAAGATCACCTAAGAATCATCAAGTTCACCTTTCATGGCATAAACACACATAATACCAAATTCATCAATTAGGCTAGGCTTAACCATAGAAATCACATAAATTCATCATAATATCACAATTCAATGCTAATTCATTCATAATTAGGTATTATCCACTTGATTGGAATCATACCTAAACACTACCCACAATATAGGAAGAAACCCTAGTTATAGTTGTGTTTTGACTTCACAATTGGGGGAAAAACTAGGAGGCTTATGGGTGGAATAACCCATAGATGATTAAGCTAACATACCTCAATTCCAAGCCCTAACCAAGCTTGAAACAATGAAGGAAAATCTATCCCTCTTCCTTCTCTTCTTCTTCTTCTTCTTCACTTATAGAGAGAGAATTATTTGGATAGAATTTAGGTTCTTTGAAGAATGAATTAAATCACTTTGTTTTGGGTTCTATTAGTCTTATATAGGTGGTTTAATAACTAACTAACCGACCTCCCTTAAACCCTAACTTATTACTAATTAACCCCCCAAACCCCTAACTTAAAAACTAAACTTCAAAATCTGCTCACACCTACGATTCCTCCACCCACGGACCGTGGCTGGATCTACTCAGCGTGATGCACCTCTGTAGGTGAGTTACTGTGTGTTAAAATTGCAGTCCAACTCAGGCCTTGACCTACGACCCCAACCCACGGGGCTTAGGTCCATCTACGGCCAGTAGGTGGCTGCAATTTGACAGCTTTTGGGGCTATTTTGGGGTCCTCCTCAAGGACCCCTTGGGTGGTCCTTGGGCAGTCGTACCTAGATGCCCTAACCCTAAAACCCTCAGTATAAGTACGGGAAGTTTTTTTATGATCTTAAACCTCATTTATAACTCTAAAACTCTCATGCAAGACTCTAGAACTCTCTAGTTTCCAGGGGCGTAATACCAAGGGAAAGGGCCAAGGTGGCCTTAAAATCCCAAGGCACTGCCCACACTGCCACGAGGGTCTTCATGACCTGTGGTGGCCACCACGCCTCGTGGTGCCACTCATGGTGGTGAGGCAATAGCCTCCTTAAGACTGTCTCATATTAGCTTATCTCCACGGGCCACTTCAAGGCCAATGGTGAAGACCATGCTCGTGGTGATGCCTTCACCATTTGAAAAGCCAGGCCTTGGTGGCCAAGCCATTGCCTTAAGGTCCATGAGGGGGGACCACGGCTCGTGGTATTGACCACAACTAGTGGGATCCCTCGTGGTCCCTAGGCGGGTCACTTAAGTGAAGGGTGTTTTTGGGAAATTCCTTTGTAAGGGGGTATTAAGTGAGGTCATTTTGCCTACGTTTTGTACACTAATATAAGTCATTTTAACCCAATATCCCACCCATTCACCTCATTATTTCCAAAACCCAAATCAATTCCCAAAAGTTCATCCTCTCCAAATATTCTATCTCTAGAACCTGGCGAAGAAGAAGAAGAAGAAGAAGAAGAAGAAGGAGGAGGAGGAGGAGGAGGTTGGAGCCAGGGTTCAAGAAGCTGGTTTTTTCACACCAAATTCATTGTGATTCATTTATGAGGTATGGTAGTCCTTCATCCATGGATAGACTTCATCCATGGATAACCTTCATCCATGGAGCCCTTTCAAAATCCCAATTTCAAAGATAGAAATCCCCAAATATTAGGGTTTGATTCCAAAGTCATGGGATCCTTTCAAAAATGATTCTAATGATTGAATTATGTTTTATTAAGCATGAATTGATGATTTTCTATGGTTTTTATGTTGTATCCCCAAGATTCCTAGAAATCCCCATATTTCTCGAATATGATCTTGTGATGTGGGTTTGTTGATGAAAGAAGAAGTTATGAAATTATGCATGTAGTGATTGGGTTACTTGAATTATGATGATATCCATATATAATGTAGTGAATTCTAGATATGTTGATTTAATATGAGCTATGAACCTTAAAAGGGAAAAATATGATATTATGCATGTTTTATGAAGTTTATGTATATGCTTCAAGAATACTTTGAGAGTGAAGTGTTTATGATTATGATGTAGTTGTTGTGTTGTTGAAAGGATATTCTCTTATACACACTTATGCATGAATATGGTATGGTGTGAAAGGTTTTCTCATAATATGAAGATTCTAAGGTGGAAAGGTTTTCTCACCTATTGAATCTATATGTAGACATGGATGCTGAAAGGATATTCTCACTCATTATCTAAGAGCTATCCTATGAATTAAGTTGGATTGATTGTCAAGGACATCCTTCCATGAATATGAATTAAGTCAAGACTTCGTAAGTACTTCGTGGGAATTAATGCTTATCATCGAGTGGATATTGATATGAGATGGGGGTCCTCACGTTAGTTGAGGCCGAGTTTCTAGGAGAAATCTCTTGGGATGGAAGCCCTCACGATAGTAGAGGCCAGGTTTCTAGTAATAATCCCCTTATCCCATAAACTAAGTCCCCCCCATAGGTTATTTAGCTAATGGATCCACCTAATCTAAAGGTATGGTTCCACCTTACGCAAGTAGGACACCGCTTTTCGGTGTGGGTAACACCGAGGGATCATTTTATAGGTCACATGGTCTCATGTCGGTTAAGGCTTATTCCCCCAATAAGAACAAGAATAGGAATTATGAGCTATGGTTACTTAAAAAGCTTTTATATGAGTTTTAAAAGGTCTTAAGAATGATAATGAATATGTTGGCTATGGTTATGATTTATGTTTTGCCACTATTTTAATGGTGATCTTCAAACTTGGTAAAGTTCATGCTTTCAAATGAAATGTCCCTTTTTGCATGTCTTCTATGTTTTGATGCATGACTATCATACTTAGTGCATTTTTGTACTAACGCCTACTTTTCCTACATTTTCTCCAAGTGTAGGGTCTGGTTCTCGAGGTGATCATTCTAGTGGCTAAAGCTTGCACTTGTGTATCTTGCGAGTTTGTTGGTGAGTCCTGATTGTTCGAGGAAGGCTTTTTCTCATGTTGTAGTTTCATTTCATGTATTTCCCTTTTTGGACATGTTGTATGGGCTAGGACCTATTTCATTCAACATGCAATTATATCAATTAAAGCATAAAAAGACATAAAACAATCAATTAGATCCTAATTGAAAAGAACCCATGAGACTGAGTAAAACCCTAACTTCAATTGGAGATTCTAACTTGTAAAATTGGAGAATTTAGGAACCTTGTGGAGGAAAGAAATCCACAGGTGAATACTATCATACCTAGCAGTTCAAAGCCCAAAGGTTATGGTGGGAATTAAGACTTGAATGAAACTCAAGATGTTCTTCTTCTTATTCTTCCTTAGAGAGAGAAATATTTGAGAGGACGAACTTGATCAACTTTTGGAATTTTAGGAGAGTGAATTGAATTTTCTAATTTGTAGGTTAAAAATCATTATATAAGGCTTAGGGTAGAAGGAAAAATGGTGTAGTATAAGGTTAAAATGATTAGGGAAAAGAACAAAAAGCCCTTACCAACTGATCAGGCATACGGTTCATAGGAGCTACTACAGACCGTCCTGGTGGATTGTAGGTGGGGTTCAGAGACTTGAATTTTTACCTTCAAAGGACGAGACCCATGTACAGTCTGTAAGTCCACTTATGGACCGTGCATAGGAGCTGTAAGTCCCAACTTTGACCCGCAAAAGTTCAACAAGTGTGAGACTCACGTACGAGACCTATCTACGACTCGTTCATGGAATGACGGACTGTCCTGGTGAACCGTAAAAAGGTACTAGGACTTGACATTTTTAGAATTACTGAACTTGCCACCTACAGATCATAAGTCAACCCACTAACCATTGTTGATTATGTTGGTACTGGCACAAGTTTCTAGAAACCTACAAGTTTTTCCTTTTTTTTGAAATGTTGTCTACATAATGTAACTCTCTTTTACCCTCAATTGATGAAAACCCGATTGAAGGTCAATCTTGTAGAATAAACTCCGACCTTGGAGTTGATAAAAAATGTCATCAATCCTTGGAATTGGATGCTTATTCTTTATGGTAATCTTATTACATTGACGATTGTCAATGCACATACAAAGTGAAGCATCCTTCTCTCAAAAAAACAACACTCGAGCACCCCCATGGTGAGAAACTCAATATAATGAAAACCTTATCTGATAAGTCTTTCAGTTTTTCCTTTAATTCCTTAAGTTCTATCGGAGCCATTCCGTAAGGAGGAATAGAGATAGGATGTATATCCTAAAGAAGGTCAATTCCGAAGTCTATTTCCCTTTCGAGAGGAATACCGATAAGATCATCGGGAAACACTTCCAGAAACTCATTTACTATTGGAAGTGACTCTAGAGTAGGGGTTTCAGAATATTTATCCCTAACCCAAACAAGATGATAAATGCAACTCTTAGAAATCATTTTTCTAGCCTTTAGGATATGAACTGATCTTAAGGAACATTATTTCCCTTTTCCATTTTAAGATAGGTTCATTCAGAACTTGGAATGTGACCAATTGGGTCCTACAATCTATGGAATCATAAAAAGAATGAAGTCAATCCATCCTAAGAATAACATCAAAATCTAGCATATCAAGCTCTAGAAGATAAACATGAGTGACTCTATTAGAAACAGAAACATGGCTTTTTTTATAACCTCATTTAGCAATAATGGAGTCACCAATAATCATAGAGACAGAAAGGGGATTAGAAAGCATTTCAAGACAAACATCAAATCCCATGGCCATATAAGGAGTAACAAATGACAAGGTAGCCCCCGGATCAAGCAAAGCATATACATCAAGATAAAAGACTTTCAACATACCGGTAACAACATTTGGAGAACCCTCGTAATCCTGTCGAGTCTGAAGTGCATAAAACTTATTTTGACAAGCAGCACCCAAATCAGGACCACTAGGCTAGGTTTTCTTACTATCCTTTCCTATAGTGTCTTGTAACAGAAAATTCCTCATGTTTTGTCCACTCTTCCTATAACTATAGAAAACATTCATTATTGCTAATCATTTTCACGAGTTATTCTTGCTACACTTTTAGCAAGTGGGATTAGAATATCCATTTCCACTACTTCCTTAAGGGTAAGAGTTAGACACACTATCTTTGTTGAACTTAGGAGCAAGAGCATTGAAGAACCTTGACCGGAAAAGTTTTGTTGGGATTGAGGATTACCATGTCCACCGGACCTAGAATAAGAAAAGTCACCATCATTGGTCCTTGTCCTCTTTGACTCCCTAGACTTCTCTTTTAGCTTTTCCACTTCAAATGGTTGGGCATGTATCATCAAACGAGAGATATCCATCTCTGTGATCAACATAGTAGTACAACATGTTTTAACCACTCTATCAACACACTTGATGTTGGTGCACTTCACACTCATGAACAAGACTCTACTTGACGCGGTTTGTTAGACAACCTAGGACCTTTTCTAAAACCTGAAGCTCTGAATACAAAGTTTATCATGACCCAAAGTACACCCCATATGTGAGATGGCAAATAAAACCCAGATAGGCCCTAAACCAGCCACTTGACATAAGCATGACGTAATATAAATACAATAAGAAAGAGAATATGCAAGATAAGTCTCATATTATAAAAGAAATCTAAACATAAGTGTGGAATAGTAAACTTTGTGTGACATTGCCTTTCTAAACAAGATAAGATTTGTTGGGACGTAACCCATACACCACGTACAAGTCTAAAACTAAAGACAATCAAATAAAGGCAACATTAATGGTATTGAGCTCTAATCATGAGGACTCACTAATCCAATATGCTAGTAGAAAATTACAAGCCAGCCACAATCGGGAGGAGGAATGACGGACCCTATATTATGAGACAATATAGGCACAAATATGCATTAGTACGGTAAATGTACTAAGTATGGAGAAATGCATACAAAATGTAAATTATAATAACATAATGAACTTAAACATGATATGCAGGACCAAATAAATGTGATTAAAGGCATTATAAAGAAATCATAAACCATATAAGAGGTTAAATCATACTAAAAACTATTTGACAAGCTTTCATAAAACCTTCAAAGAAACCATAGCATATTTGTGGCATAATTACTGTTAACCGACAATAAGACCATGTGAGCTTTAACATGGAATATGGTATGACCCTCACACCAAAATGGAGAATCTACTTGCCAAGCTAGAACTCTATCACATTCATTTTTTTCTAAAGTGGATCCACTAGCTTATGTCATTCAAGACGATTCTGTGAGGGCACGTAGTTTGGGACATAAGTCCTCTTGGTGCTAAGTAAATCCACACGGAAAAGACATAATCATAATCATATCAAAAAACTTGGAAATGCAACAATTAAGACTATCAATCCAATCGTAAGTTCATATTATAGTAGCTCCTTTCAAATAATGATTCGTAAACTTCTTCATAATAGATGCGTACCTTTCTATGCTTCTAAATCATGATTATTTTCAATTGTGAGAAAATATTTCACAAATCATTGACGCTTTATCTTAAAAGAATCATTTAGTCATAAATCATTATTTTCATAAAATATGCATAAATCCTTAATCAAATTTATAGTCATAGTTCATAAATTCATAAGCACTATTAATAATTCATGTTCATAAAATAAGCATAGCCATGGGTCCTATGAAATCAATTTAAATTCATGTAATTAAATAAAATCATGCATAATAAGATTGAATATACACAATTGTATTAGAATAAATGGAATCCATGGAAATTTGCATGAAACCCAAATGAAATTAGGTGAAATCAACTTAGGATATTGAGATTATTTTGGGTCCCAATGGATGAGAGGAATCCATAGGCGAATTCCTACCTACCTTGATAATCAAAGCCCAAAAGCAAAGGAGATTGAGACCTTGAAGTCATTGAAACCCTAGTTCTTCACCTTTAAGCTCTTAAGAGAATTTGGAGAAGAAGACTTGAAAGAATTTGAGAGTTTTAGTGAATGGGATGAAATGGATTAAGTTTTCAAGAGTAAAATCGATTATAGGGGTAGTTATAGTGCTAAAACGACGTAGCTTATGGGTTAATTGGATAGGAAAATACAAAAAAACCCTTGATTAAAATCTTTCGAGCATGTCTATGGGTTGGACCTACGGTCTGTAGGTGTTTCTAGAGGCCATCCTCGTCAACCGTAGAACTTGTTATTGTGGCTTAATATGTTTTATCGGTTGCACGAGACCTTCCCGCGGTTCATCCAACATTTCATAGCTTGTAGACCCCTATTCGTAGAACCCCTATTCAACCCAAACTTTCACTTAGTCTATATTACTTCTACGGATCCTACCTACGACCCGTTAACCATATCATAATTCATCAAATCATTTCATAGAACTGAGGTCTCAAATCAATTATGTGGATCACCCTATAGGCAGTCCCTACGGCCTGTAGACCACTCTATTGAAGATGAAGAAAGCTGATGAATGCCACATGTGAAGGGAACATATCCAAGGAAGATGACTGACGTGTTTAGTTGAAATAACCCAAAAAGTTCTTAAAAATGTGCTTCGGAAGTTACCGGAAACTTGTTTAGCTATATATAAAAAAATCCGTTTCGTTTTTCGAAAATCCGACTTCATATTCTTGTTTAGGGGGTCAAATTGAGTGGGGATTGGGTCTAACCCAAATTTTAGAGTAACCGTATCAAAATCCGAAATTTCCAAGTGAAGCCTTTTTCGAGGGTCTACTTTGGAGGGTCATATCTCCTAGCACACAAATTATTGGGTGGCCAATGACATATCCATGGAAATCCCTTTGAGTTAGCTACCTAACGCACTTTGTTTCACCTCATTCAGAGTTCGGATGAAGAAGTTATGCCCATTTTCGTAAAATCTGTCCGGCAGGAAAGGCAATTTCCAGTGAGCGTTTTTACTGTTCACCCGCCTCATTTTTTTTTTCTAAGTGTTGGACCATTTTTCCAAAGGGCATATGTTATTTCCTATAT
>JAJOOF010000827.1:0-43661 GCA_029582545.1 Solanum lignicaule
TAAATATTTGCTATTGACAATATTCTTCCATATTCTCTGTGGGATCGACCCCGACTCATAGTTGGGTAAATATATTGCATACGATCGTTTATATTTCTTTTCAAGAAGTATATTTGAACGTTATCATAAGCAAATAAAATATAAAAAATATTATTTAACTAAATCAAATTCAAATTCAATTCAATAATGAATTACGAAACTAATTCATAATAACTAAAAAAGAAAAACTAGCACTCATGTAAACAACTATCATCACATGGAATTTATTAGTAACTACTACCATTAAATAAAAAATTCACTCTCCCATGTTCACAGAACCATCACCAATTAAGTGATCTATCTTTCCTTCAGGATGTGTGAATAGATCTATTACATCTAAGTGTGTGATGTCAACTTGATTTTCAGAGACAAAATTCTCTTCATGAATTTTCTCTTTCTTCTTTAGCGATTCTTGATAAAGCTCAACCAAGTGTTTGGGAGTATGACAATCACGTGCATAATGTCCTATTCCACCACATCGAAAACAACCTGCCCTAGTTGTTTCACGCTTCTCATCATTTTTTTCCTTTTGATGGTGATTTTTATTTGATGAATGATTAACACTAGAAAAATAATTTTGTTCTTGACCAAAATCACGATCACGTCCACGTCCACGACTAGGATCGCGACCTTTTCCACGCCTAGCATGATGGGCGTACGCCTCATTCACTTCAAGAAGTGGTTCAGATTCAGTAGGCTGATTCTCATGGTTTTTCATTAATAAATCATTATTTTACTCAGTCACGAGAAGATGAGAAATTAGTTCAGAATACTTTTTGAAACCTTTCTCTCAATATTGTTGCTGCAGGAGCACATTCGAGGCATGAAAAGTGAAGAACGTATTTTCCATCATATCAATTTCACTAACCATTTCTCCGCATAGTTTCAACAGAGAAGTGATGCTGAACATGAAAGAATTATACTCATGTATAGACTTAAAGTCTTGTAGTCTTAGGTGTCTTTGGATGTATGACCATCTTCAAGTGGTCATATCTTTCTTTTAAGCTACTCCACAAAATAAGTGGATCCTTAACTGTGAGATATTCGATTTTTAGAATCTCGTCAAGATGATGACGCAAAATATCATTATCCGCGCACAGTACTTTTGCTTTAATGCTTTATTTTCTTCTTTTATGGTGTCTCCAAGACCCATTGCATCAATGTAGATTTAGCATCCAACACCCATGAAAGTTAGTTCTCGCCCGAACTATGAAGGGTAACGAACTCTAGTTTCGTCAGATTGACCATTAAAATTAAAAGCAAAAGAATAAATAATACCTTATTAATTCTTCAAACTTCAGCTTCATTTTTTAAGACGTAGAGTCTCGTGCTGATGACGTGTTATGAAACTATAAAATAATAAGAAGAAGAAAGTAGAGAGAAGAATTATTATTTCTGTTGAGGTGTGATTTTACAATGAAGAGGACCCCTCTATTTATAGAGGGAATTGACTTGGTCCCAAAGTTAGTGTAACACATTGGTCTTAGAAAGAGCTATTTTTAGAAAGAACTAAATTGGACAGAGCTAATTTGAGATTTGTGCAAGTTAGACTTCAATTGTGAGTTTTGGGTAAACTTCAAACGACCATAACTTTCAGTACATAATGCGTTAGGTGGCCCATAAAGTATCAAATGAGGGTCTTTGAATCCTCTTTCCAACGCCACCGAGTTTTCTAAATTCCAAATCCGGATGAGGGAGATATGCCCGTTTGAGTTCAGCATGTCCGATTAAGGAAAGTTCATCCGAATTAAAGATGAGTATTTTGGTCTTTTCCTTACCCAATTAGCTTTAAAAGTTTTTAGTAATATTTTAGGGGTCTAAACTGACTTAGATCAATTTTCACAATTCCTAAACACGCTTAGGGTTTTAGAGAGAAGTTCAAGACGAGAGAAAGGAGAAAGTTCAAGTGTTCGTTCAAGATTCTTGCGATCTTCGAGGGATTTCGTCAAGGATTTGATCCTAACGAGGTATGCAAGCTTTCATAGTGATGGGTTCGTTCACCCTCACACCAATCATGAGTTTCTTGAGTTATTTTCGTCCATGATAATCCATGTGTTGAGGTTCTTGATGAGTTTCTTGAAGTTTCGTTCTTAGATCTTTAATAATGGGATTTGATGAGTTCTTGAGGAGGATGTTATGAGTTTGAGAGTTGTTTTTTAGTAGATTTTAGTTTACTTATGTTGGATATTCAAATCTAAGGGAGTTTAGAAATCAATCGATTCCAGGCGAATTAGGACCAAAAATCAAAAAGAAAAATTCGTCGAAACATTCTGGGAATGGGCGGCGAGCCCCAGATGTGCCAGGAGGGCTGGATCCCTGCGCCTGCAGTGCGCCACAAACCAGCCCCAGTAAATTGAGGGTTGGTGCGGTGTGCAAGGGATGCGCCAGAAGCGCCAACCCATTTTCTCTTCCATTCTTCGATTCATACTTATTCCTTTGAGTCGAACTTTCATTCCTTTCTTAATCCTAACTATTTAAACCTTCATATATCACCGATAGATCTTATATATAATCAATCATAACTCTTGCATTCACTTTTCAAATTCAAGAAAAGATTAAGAGTTAATTTCGAGAGAGTCTTTCAAGTCATTTTGAGAAGTCTTTTACAAACTTTTAAAACTTGTTTTAAGACTTGAGTATGAGGATGAGGAGAATTGAGTTTCATTTTTTAAAAATAAATATATGGGAACTAAGTATTCCCAAGAGTAAATGTTTTTACATTTAAAATGAGAGGAAACATCGATTTCCAAATGAGTTCATGAGGAATTTTGAGTATAATCTCTTTTAAGAGAATCTTTTGAGTAATAATCTCAAAGTTTGAGGATAAGGAAATGTTTTTAAACATATGAGCATGCGTTTTATTATTGAGAATAGTATTGAGCACCAATATGGGGACGAGTTCAGACAACTCAAAGTCCTCATAAACCATGTATGCCAACGTGGGTAGAAAATGTCATACTTTTTAGATGATTCCTTATTGTTTTTTAAGCATAACTTAGTGGATTCACTTAGTTGAGAATGTCTTATACTTCGACAAGGTATATGACAGTTCTGACAGTGTGGGAGAGACGTTGTATCATCACATAGCTCATAGTGATGGTTGTGTGTTAGAGAATCTCCCAAATAAGACTACAAGAATTTATACTTTTAACAACCAATTCTTAACGATGGGACATAAATCCAGTCGTTATAAGTGTACAATTAGTGGCCAATTATTTTCTAATCGCTAAAACTAAATTTTAATTCAATATTAATGATGGAATTATATTCAGCCCTTAAAGAGTATAGTTTCCGGTCGTTAAAATTAAATAAAAGGAAAAAGTGCTACAAATTAGTTCCTTCATTTTCCCCAACGCACCCTCTGCCCCCATCCCCACCCCCACGTCCCCACCCAAAAAATCCTCATTAATCTCTCTCTGTTTTGCAAACTTAATTCTTATTCAATTTGAAGGATAAAAATAACTGCTCTAAAACAACAACTCTACTTGTCATCTCCGATTGAAAAAATGATGAATTTTAATAGTTTCTTCTCATCAAGGTAAGTTTCTTTTGTTGTTCAATGATGTTCTTCTGGATTTGATTATTCACTTTTCATCATAACCTAGTATTGTTTGTCAGTATTTGGATGTTCATCATAGACTTAATTGTTTGCCAAATATATACAAGCATAATTTTTTTGTGGTTCGATTGATGTTGAATTCAACTTGAATTTGTTTAGAGTTTTCTTTTTATATTGGGTTGAACAATATCTAGTTTATTTAGGAGACACTAGAGGGGCGGTGCTAGGGTACCGAAAGGGGTTTATCCGAATCCCCTTTGTCGAAAAATTAGATCAAACTTATGTCTTATTTATATAGTAGAGGTTGAACCCTTGACTTCTTAGTATGATTTCTTCTTTAAATTTTAAATCACTTAGTGAAAATTTCGGGTTCACTACCATATCATCATCTAAACAATAGCTATTTAATGTTTTTGCCAAAGAAATCTCAAATTGGGTTCCATTGTTGCTGTTAAATCCTATGTTGAACCAGATTGATGTGTAAAACACGTCAAACATGTCACTTAAAGCTATCCTAATCTTTAACAATGTGATGACCATTGCAATGCCATCATACATTAAGTCCTAAGAATTTTAAGACTTAATTGATATGTAATCTGAAGAAAAATGTGAGTTGTCAATGGGCATATCTTGTGACTCTTTACTTTCTATTGGGATCATCAGCACAAATGTGCGAATTGAATCTACTATATTTGGGGCAAGGGAGTATCCAAAGAAGCAATCAAACTGGGTTGATACATCTAGTTTAGCTTAAGAACCAGAGGAAACTTCTACCTTAACCTTTTGTAGCGGTTAAGGTTCCAGATTTTGCTATTTTGGAACATGTTTGAATTGTGTTTATGCGAACAAAAATGTGTGAAGTTCCATTTGAATAGGAAGCGGCAAAGCCGTTGGTAATCAAAGAATTGGATGTGGCACCTCCAAAGAAATATGAAGTCTGCCTCAAGATTCTTTTCACCTCCTTGTGGCACACTGATGTTTACTTCTGGGAAGCTAAGGTATTGTCTTAAAGCATCCTCTTTGACAGATTTGTAATTTAATCAATTGGCGACACTTTTGGGAATGTATCTCAACAATTTTTCGTATTTTTAGATCATTATATGGAAATGTTTCACAATGACAGTGCTAGTCAAACTGTAAGAATTGTGAAATACTATAGTCATTAGTGTGGTTCCATGTGATTCTTCATTTTAGGGTGTTGGAAGAAAATTATATGAGGATCGATGATTTCTATCTAAGTTGCGCAAACTCTTCACTTTCGATGCCTCACCCGTGTCGGATTCTCCAAAAATACACTACTTTTGGCGAATCCGACACGCACCCCATTGACATTTTTGAAGAGTCCGAGCAACTGAGATCCTAATTATTATATAGTTACCTAATCTCTGTGTACTTTGAGTTCTTAATTTTTCATTTTCTGAGTTGATCATGCTTAGGGGTTAGAAGTGCAAAGGATTCTGTTTAATAGGTAGAAAGTTCCGTGGAATGATTACAAATAACCAGATATACTTATTAGAATGTATAACATTGTACTTATGGTTAACCATGTGATCCAAATAGAATTGTTTCTATACCTACATACTTCCAGTTATGTAGATTCATGTGTGCTTTTGATTCGCCGTGTTACTAATACCTCTTATCGCGATCATGGTGGTTCCTCGAATGAAATATTTTAATGTTCATGTCTGAAACAATGTTTCATCTTAACCCTTTGCATATTTCTTAAAACTAAAAACTTTCTTCAAATCATTCTTTATATTTATTTCGCAAATTTTAAACTACTGTCTTGTACTTCCAAATTAATTTTCTAATTTTCCTGAATAAGGTATTGAATGCAGGTTGTCCCTTCATTTATACAAGTCAAAAACTGGTGAGCATATAATAATCAAATTTTGCAAATACTAAGAGCAGCCACCAAAAACAAATAGATATTGAAAGATATAGTTGTATAGAGGGAAATACAGTGAGAATGTTATAACAAACACAAGGTTAAACCCTCCCACTAAAATGGTCATTTTAAGGATATATTTCCCATCCTGACTTCATTTGCTGCTATCAATATATTAAAAACAACAAGAAGCTGATTTTTAGGCGCCCTGTGAAGATCCTGTTCTCTGGTCTGGTTGATTTATCCTGATGGCGTGAGGATAAGCCTTTGAGTCAGATTTGGCAAGCTTTTGTTTTATATCCCGAGCTATGAAAAATATAACCTCGTCAACATTCATATTTTTCTTGGCACTAGTTTTTAATAATTCATCAGCAAGTGCTTGACCTTTGGATGTAGGAATAACCCTTTTGCTTTCGTCCATGTCAGCCTTGTTACCGATCATAATTTTGTTGACACTGTCGGAAGCATGTTGTTTAATTTTTCTAATCCAGTTCATTATGTTGTTAATAGATGACTCATAATTAGTTACATTGTATACCAGCAATATACCCATGGCTCCATGGTAGTAAGCAGTTTCTAATTATTCTGAAGCACTACTGACCAATGGTATCTTAAATTAGTAGTTTAATTCGTTCACTATCAAGCTCTATGGTTCTTATCCACACGGCTGTTGCGGATCAATAATAGTTTGATGAGGTGAACGTAATCAACTCGAGTTGTAGTGGGTGGAGCGACTATTAAAGTTTTTTCTCAGGAAATGATGAAGGGGAGCTCCAACCCGGGATCAGAGAAGAGTGAAAGGGGAAGAGAAGAAAGTTATGAAATATGTTTGAGCTGAATAAGGTATAAAGACTGCACCCATACAATATTTTTTTACTTTAAGGAATAAAGTACGCAAGCACTCTTGCTCTTTTAATGGTTTCCAAATGAATCTACCTTATGTGCTTTGGATACATATAGAATTTTGCGGAAAGTCGTACTCGATGAAAGTTGTATGCACGAATTTTAGTCAAATCAATTTCTTTCTATCTTATGACAATGGTCACAACTGCTGATAGCTTATGCTTTCTGGTTATGCATCAAAAGGTCAAATCTTCTCTGTAGGAAATATTTCTAGCAATTTTCTTCTATATTATTGATCAAGTAATGGTATTCATTCTGCTTGAAATATCTTATTAGACTTCACACATAGGGAACTAATGTTTAATAGTCTTCACATGCTAAAATACTACTCACTTATTACAGAATGATAGCTTAACTTAAACACCATAACTTTCCTGTTTATTATATTGTTTTTCGATCTCTGATATATCCGTTTCTGCGTGCATGCAATATTTGATATCTACCATTCTATAATAACTCTCGTAAATTTAACAAAAGTTTGTGTCTCTTGAGCAATTCTTATAGGGGTGGCCGTTTGAATAAACCAGGGAGCATGGCAGCCATCTTTGAACATTTCAACTGTCTTAACAAGAACAGGTTTCTTACTAAGTGAGTCAAATCCTGATGATGGGTTAATGCATGACTTGGTGAGTTAATATTCTTGTACTGTGGTTACTTATACTAGAACCTTTCCTGTTTGATTGTAATGTGCTCGTAATCTCTATTGTTCGCAGAGAACAGAGTACAAATACAATCGACAAGCATTTAGCTACAAGGCAAGATCAATGACTCAAAAGTACGCCACGGCTGGAGCAAGTGAATTTGGGAGTCATGACCAAAGAAATCCAAACTCTTACAAATGAAAGAGATGGGATGTTCATTCTGCTGGATGTGTCACCAAGATTAATCCACATGCACCAGCTGTACATATGCTATATTTTTATTTTCTCATTTTCAGAATTTGCTAAAACTAATTTCGTACAATTGGTAAGGGGCATATATTTTAGTGATGTGATTCCTCTTTTCTTTGTAATTAACAATGTAATTTTATATGAATGTGGGTTATTTTGATATATTTTTGGATGTGTATGTGTATATATACACATGTATGCTAGTTTTTGAAATAATAGTTACTATTCAATAACTATAGTGAAAATTATAAATTTTTATCTAATTATGTGTATTAAAATTTCTCAGTAGGATAGGGAAATTGTCAAATAATTGAATGAGCATGAGCGAAGGAAAATTTAACAATTAGCGTAGGGTAAACCGGTCGTTGAAATGAAAGATAACAACTGGAATTTTTTCCATTGCTAAAGGATCTTTAACGACCGGATTCAAAATTCGGTCGTTAACTTTACCGAATTCAAAATCCGGTCGTTAACTTTTAACGACAGAGCTTTTAGCGACCAGTGACGACCAAATATTTTCCAGTCGTTATTGACCTATAACGACCTGATTTGGACTTTTGTATGTTTTTAAATACATTTGAGTTATTATCTACTGTTTTAAAAGCTTTCTCTATAATGCATCTTTATTGTTGCTTTATATTGAACTGAGTTGAGTACTTCTGAGTTTGATTATCCTTGAGTTGAGTTGAGTTGAGTTGAGTTGAGTTGAGTTGAGGTGAGTATGTTCTTCCTTTTTATCAGTTCAAGCTTATGGCTGTGCTTTAGAGTTTCCCTTGCATGCTCGTACATTCCATGTATTGACGCCATTTGGCCTGCATCTTTCATGATGATGATGCAGATACAAGTAACCAAGGTCATCAACGACAACAGGCGCTCCGTTGATACCATTTGCAGTTCCAGAGTTGCTTTGGTGAGCCTCCTTGCTTCCGGAGGATTCCACTTTTATTTTCAGTCTTATTAAGATGTTGTGGGTCTTGTCCCGACGTCTATAATAGTTATTAGAGGCTTCATAGATAGTAATAGTTGAGGAGTCTTTTTCATTTACTTTGTGATGTTTAAAGACTTGGGTTGAACAATTATTTTATTGAGTATTTCAGACTATATTGAGTTAAACTAATTTTAGTAATGATGTCTTTATGAGTTGAGTTACATTTGAGTTTTCTTTATTGTTGAGTAAGTCTTCCGTTGAGAGTTGAGTCAGGCCAAGGGTTCGCTTGGGGCCATATAAACTAATTTTAGTAATGGGTTGTTTTGAAAGTAAGTTTTAATTTCTTTGCCGATTTGGCACCACAATTAACTCAAGTTGGCCATAAAAGCAAAAAAATCATCCACTCTTATGCAAAATGTAATCATCACTATATATGTAGAATAAATATACATAATTCCAATGACTAGTTAATAATAACGAGAAGTGGCCGGGGGGGGGGGGGGATAGCAAACAAATTTTTTTATTCCCATGCCACTATTAAGCTATAACTTAGCTTCATGAACAATAAGTTAGTAATATTCATAATTATTTGTACTACAAATGTCCTTAATTAGTACAATTTCTTTAATTTGGAGTAGTTATTGATTTATTGTCGTCTCTAAAGCAGCTTCAAAAACTAAACTGTGTAGATAGTTGTGTTTGTATCCTCGAGAAGATGAAGTTTGTAACACAAATCAAGCTTATCATCAGTTGACTTTTCTATACTGTTAAATGAAGTTACAATTGGTGGCAACAATGACACAAACATAAAAAGAAAAATAAATTAGAATTGCAAATTGGAGCAAGTTTTTTACCTTATAAATAATGAAATTAAATGCTCAAATAATCACTTCTACCACTTCAAAGAATTTGCATTTCCAATCTTGAAACAATGTTCTAGAATCAAGGGAGTATATATCAATTGAGACAATTTGTAGTTGCGAGTTGGTTCTTCAATAACTAAAACAGATTTCCAACAACAGAGTAGCAATAAGCTGAATATGGAAGAATGAGAGACTTAAAGATTAGATTTTTGTCACACTACTTCAAACTTCCTACCATTGTACAAAAAGAGAGTCCCTCTTAATTCCATACTTCCTAAACTGCAAATAAAGTGAACTTCTTACCATCCAAATAATTTTTTTTAGACACAATATCTTTTTTTTTTTTATGACAAGGGAAATTCGCGGCCGCTACCCTTTAGGTAGGCACAGGGTAAAACTCTGCTCCTATGGAATAACTTAGAAACATATGGATATGAAAATAATTCAAGTGCAAGCTGATGGGGATAAAACTTCCTCTCTTCCTTTTTTCTGCGTTAAATTGAAAGATAATCCAAAAAGCTAATTCAGTTCTTTATAAACTTAATGGTCTTAAAATCGAGTAATGTATCATAATCTAATTTGTTGGGTCCGTGCTCAGTTTTCCAACCTTTAGTACCAAATCTCCATAAGCAACCATATATTATATTGAAGTTTGGCTCGTTTTATTTTTTTTGTGATTGATTTGTTTTTTGCTTTTCAGGGAAAAAAATATTCTTGAACTATAGAAAAAAGTCTAAAAATACCCTTCATCCATCTTTTGGTCTAAAAATACCCTTCTATTAATCTTTTGATCTAAAAATACTCTTCCATTCATATTTTGGCTCACTTATACCTTTGAAGCTAACAATCCTCTCTTTATTTTATTTTAAAAAAAATATTTATTATGTGTCATTTACTTATTGGATGTAATAAAACCCCACTTCTACTAGATTTTTTCTAGTCTTCAAGACCCAAAAAACATAATTAATAATCTAGTGTTTTTTTTTTTTTTATATTTGCTATAATTATTTAAAGTTTGTTTTGTGGTCACGAAGAAGGATATTATTTTGACTTGTATAAATTATGAGGAAAAAATTAAAAGATATTTTGACAAAACTAATTGTTTTATGTATTTGTTGTAGCTTATTTTTTTGGACGACATGAAGCAGGTATATTATTTTGAATTGGATCAATTATGGAGAAAACTGTACAAAGAAACTTTTTAAAATATCTAAAGTTACAACAAAACATATTTCGATAATTTTAAAAATATTGCTGCACATACTTATATGTGTTTGTATGTGAGTAGGAGACATTTTAATACATTTAAAAAAGGGTCAATTCAAAAGAATTGTAACTTCCTTACTATTTTTTAATTTTAAAAATTCTTATTTTTAAATTCGAAAGATAATTATTTTTAATATTTTAAAATCTAATATTAAAGAATCTAAAGATCTGTTATTTCTTCATTGCTGACATGTGTTTTTTTTAAAATAAAAATCAATTTCTTTTTTAAATTTGATTTTTTAAATATTGAAATTTCAAAATTAGTTGTGGCGCTGACACGCATGCTGTTTTTCCTCTCCTATTAAATATAGATAGATAATTGATCATGCACTCTCGTCTATTATGCATCTTATTGAAAATGTGATACCTAGCCTCTGTATTCTAAATTTAATACTGGAAATATTAAGAGCCTGTTCGACATTGCTGCTAAAACAATTTGTGTTTGACTAATTCATATGAAAAATGTTTTTTTATAAGAAAATTGTGTTTGACAAATATTTATTAAAAGTGCTTTTGGGAGTCAAATTACGAAAAAGGACAAGTATCAATGTACTTTTAGTATTAATGTTATTTTATAAAGAGAAATTATTTTTTAATATCTATCACCAAAAAAATAATTTTATTTTTACTTTTATTAAATTAAAATGTACATATTCAATTTTTCAATCAATATTATATCTTTTTAGAAGGAGAAATTTTTTTAAAAAAAAATTATAATCTTGCAAAATATTGTTGTTATCTTTTTCTAATTATGCAAAACAGTACGTAATATAATAAATAAAATAATAATACATAAACATAAAATAAAATATAAAAAATTATTTATATAAAAATAAAATATAAAATTCTTAAATGAAACTTAACTAAACTTATGAGATATGCTAATTAATTAATAAGTGATATATCGGTAAATATGTATATATAGAAGATATATTTTAGTCTTGAAAAATAATTTTCTAGTTCTGCTTCTACTTTTTTTAAGAAGCAAAGATTTTTAGCTTCTTCCCAACATCAGGAAAACTATTTTTGCTTCCATTTATAAGCAGTTTTACTGCTTTTCCAAACACCTAATTTATATTTTTTTCATCAAAATAAGTGCTTCTGGACTCTTAACAGTATTGCCAAACAGGTTCTAACTTTAATCAAAGATGCATAAGGAGAAATAAAATAGAAAAATATTTTAATGAAAAAACAAAATAAGAAGGAATTAGTTTAGCAAAAAAAGAAGTTGGAAGAATTAGTATAAGCACTAATTTCGACTCATTTACTGATTTACATTAATAAACAAATTTCTCTTTATTCTATTTCTAATAATAACAAATTCATAAAAAAAATTGATTCTTTCTCCAAATAATTTTTCTTACCCTTTGAGACATTCATTACTACTCCTTTAAATTGCTGAATCAAAATAACTTTTTTACTTAATATGTATCTTAAGAATTATAGTGCAACATTCTTTTAAAAATTCTTTATTTTAAATAAAAATGTTTATTATTCACTTAAACATCCTTTTGAACAGCTTGATAGTCAAGTGAAAAAAGAGGATCCATCATCATCCACTGCTTATTGATTCAAAAACAGCTATTCACCAAATAAGGTTTTGATTTTATGAATTTGAATACTTATATTATTTTTTAAAAAATTTTGTAAACTCAAACTTAACCCAAAAAGCATATCAACAACTTCTCACGCTATATTTATTTTATTTGGACATTTATTAGCTTTCAACCATAACTGCTAATAACCAAACGTAATTATACATTAACATGAAAGATTGAAGATAAAATATTTTTTAATTTATAAAATTTACTTTTGGAATAAAAAACTCACAGTTTCAAGCCATACTTTTCACTAAACAAATATATATATAGAGGTAACAAAAAGATAAAATGAATTGAAAATAAAATTATAGTTCAAAAAAAAAAGTAACTCATGAAAAAATATACTTAAACTTACCTCAAACAGGGGTGTATGCAGGAGGGGGTCACTGGGTTCACGTGACCTCATGCTCCCCTCCCAAAATTATATATAGTAGTGTTATATTTTTCAAAAAATATTTAAATATAGATGTGTGAACGCATACTCGAAAGATCATATAACGCAATTATGATTGAGTGCACCTCTCTCTAAGTAAGTAATTTTATATCTATCTATTTTTATTTCTTTTCGTAATAATACACCCATCATCTTGAAATCCTAGATACGCTTTGTCCTCAAAAACATAAATAAGCCATTAGACTAAGAAGTAGAATGACCTCATCTCTTAGTAGGCAGAAAATCCATCACCTTTGAATAAAAAACCACATTGCCTTTTTCATCGGTACGTTAATACTTCAATACCTAAAGATCTCATTTTGTTTTTCCCATGTATTTTCTCTCTTCTGAACTAAAAGTTCCAACTCAAAATGGACGAAAGTTGATGAGAGGACATTGGAATGTTTCACAATAAGAAATTTATTTTTATAATATAATATTAATTAAATGAAAAATCGTAAATGTTCATAATTAAGAAGATACTTATTCTTATAATAATAATAATATAATATAATAAGAATGGGGGATGATTGGTAGTTGGAAGGTGAAAGGTTTATATAACCAATAAAATAAAATATGTTTTAAGACTACAATAATTGCAATAGTATTAAAGCGAGACATTGATGAAGTTTCATTAATAAAGTATTTTGTTCAGACTTTGTAGACAAAATGAAAAGGGAAAATTTCCATATATTGAAGGTGAAAGAATATCCAAATGCACATTATATCTAATAAAAAATATATTATAGTGAAAGGTGAAAAATTGAGTAATTGAATGTAAATACTTTTTAAGATATTAATAATAAAATAAATAATTAAATGAAGGAAAAATTGTCAGAAAAATGAGAAAAAAAATAAATATGAATGGAAGCTATACAAAGGTGTCACACCACCTTGTCTATGTACCTCCTTTATATATATATATTTCGCAACTATGTTATTAAAGAAACACTTCAATTCTTCACCAAGATGTGAAGAATGTAAAATCTTATTGTTGTATTGTTTGATCTTAGACATTTAATAGGAGTGCTTTCATGGGTTTTACCGTATTGTTTTATGAAGTATATATATTATAATATCTAGGACCTATGTTGTATTTATATTAAAAAAATGTTATAAAATATATTTACATGCACGTAAGGTAATTCAGTTGAGTTTGAGAATTTTTTAATTTTTATTATAAATTAAAAAGACCATCCCAATTGTTCGGGACAATTATACACTCCAATAAAAATCTACGATTTTATTGGGAAAATGATATAAATCAGTTTGGTAGGTTTTTATATTCTTTTGACACCCCTACTCTTTACTTTGGGACTTAGTAACACTTATATAGGAAATGTTAAACCTACGTACAATACCATGGGTATAAAACCGTGGGTTCAAAATCGTGTGTTCAAAATCATTGATTAATAAAATATTTGTATATGCAATTCTTATTTGTGTTTTAATGTATTCCTAGACTGTACTAAAAATATTTAATGAATATAAGCAAATGTAACCAATGACATACAAAAATGCAATTTCTTAAAAGATAATGATTCAATCAATTCAACAAATAATGAGAAGACATAAGGGAATGTGTCCAAAATAATGTAATCAAAATTAACTGATAAAAATCCTAATATTTTGAGAAATAAGAATTGTTATCGATAAATTATAATAAAAAATTTACAAAACATGTATTTTAAACTATTTAACGAATAAAATACTTAAAAGTATTGATTTTGAAACTATCAAACCAAAATTTGGTGTTAACAAAGGGTAGCATTGGTGTTATGTCATTAACGGCGTCAAAATTATAGGTAAGGCTAATGATAGCATGAGCCTTCCCTTTTAAAAAAGGCAAAGACTGACCTTAAAAAAAAACCTAATATTCCTTCTTCATTATTTATTTAAGGGTAAAGGGTCAAATATGCCCCTAAACTATTCGAAAAGGTCTAGATATACCCTCCGTTTAAAGTTTGGCTCACTCATGCTCTCGCCGTCCGACTTTTCGTCTAGATATGCCCTTATGGGCGTTAGTTAGCCTGCTGGACATATCCAGCTCATTTATCATTTCTTTAAATGCCACATGGAATTGTCATGTCATTTTGACTTTACCACATGACATTTATATGAAAATGGAGAGGGATCAATTATGCCCCTAAAAAATTAGAACCCATAAACACCAAATCCGACCCATAAATCAACCCCCCCTTTTAAATAAACTACCCGACCCATTTTCAACAATTTTATTTAAATTTTTATTTTTTTCGGTAAATCCCGAATATGAGTAATTAATTAATAAAAAATAGGAAAAATATAAAAAAACATAAAATTAACACAAAAAATTCACAAATAAATATTGTAACCTTAAATTCAACAATTTCAATAATTTTAAATTATTTTTTTCGATAAATCCCGAAAATGAGTAATTGATTAATAAAAAATATATAAAATTAACGCAAAAAAATCACAAATAAATATAGTAACCTTAAATTCAAAAATTTCAACAATTTTTTTAATTTTTATTTTTTTTGGCAAATCTCAAAAATGAGTAATACCGAAAAAAAATAAAAAAATAAAAAAATTGTTGAAATTTTTGAATTTAAGGTTACTATATTTATTTGTGATTTTTTGGCATTGATTTTATTTTTTTTCATATTTTTTATTAATCAATTACTCATTTTCGGGATTTACCAAAAAAAATATAAAAATTTTAAAAAAATTATTGAAATTGTTGAATTTAAGGTTGCAATATTTATTTGTGAATTTTTGGCTTTAATTTTATATTTTTTTCATAATTTTCCTATTTTTTATTAATCAATTACTCATTTTCGGGCTTTACCGAAAAAAATAAAAATTTAAACAAAATTGTTGAAAATGGGTCGGATAGTTTATTTAAAAGGGGGGTTGATTTATTGGTCGAATTAGGTGTTTATGGGTTCGAATTTTTTAGGGGCATAATTGATCCCTTTCCATTTTCATATAAATGACATGTGGTAAAGTCAAAATGACATGACAATTCCATGTGGCATTTAAAGAAATGGAAAATGAGTTGGATATGTCCAGCAGGCCAACTAATGCCCATAAGGGCATATCTAGACGAAAAGTTGGACGGTGAGGGCATGAGTGAGCCAAACTTTAAACGGAGGGTATATCTAGACCTTTTCGAATAGTTTAGGGACATATTTGACCCTTTACCCTTTATTTAATCATTTTATTGTTGTGTTTTCACATTTTTTTTCTATTTTTATTATTTACTAGTTTTTTGACACGTGCGTTGCACATGATTACCAATTCAGAAAAAATATATGTTATAGTAAATAGTATTGCTTATTTAGGCGAAGATCTGAATACTAAGCTTAGCAAAAAATAATATTGAAGATTCTTTTGTAAATGTTCAATGTAGATCATCATTTATATCTCTTATTCACGCAAACCTATGAAGATCGTCAATGAAAAATTTAATTAGTTAAATGCAATAATGTATATATTTATTTCAATTTGGTGAAATTCAATCATGTAATTAGTCGTATCTCACTAATATTACCTGTTAGACGATATTTGTTGTGTACTTTTCTTGTCATCTAACCAGATGTGCTTTGTACGTGTATTCCACGTTAAACTGTTTAGATGTCATATTAACATGTGAAAAGAAAAACTACATTTTATCTTTTAGACTATTTTTGTATATTAATTTTTATTTTATAAGTTATAACATAATTGATGATATTCTTGTTGTTGGTTCTCATACTTGACTTCTCGATTGACTGTACATAAATTAAAGATAGTTATCTAACTATCCATAATTAACTGAGAAAAGTTTTTTTTTTACCGGAAAAAACTAAAAATTAAAATTAAATAATATATTCTATATGTGAAATCATATATATAATCACCTGTTCATCTTACACCCAACAAAGATATAATTCATATACTTGTAAATTATTTCAATTTATTCAATCAAGTATGATTCGTCAAAGGAAAAATAACAACACCATGTTATCACATATATAGGGGTGGTGTAATAATATGAACAATTATTGGTCAAAAGCTAATATAAGGAAAGATGAAAGATAGAAATATAATTAATGTAATAACTATGGAATTCATAATATTATACCTAAGAATGTAAAAGAGTGTGAATAACGTTTGCAATTATTAGTAATAACAAAGAGATTTATAATGTTATAACTAATGAATTAATGTGCAATAACTGAATTTCTAACAAATTTTATACGTACATAAATAAATAGGACTTTTAATTAATGTTACTATATTTTTTTGTTATTAGATTTTAATTTAGTGTAGGGACAAAATGTATATGTTTATTCCATATTACTGAATATAAAATTTATTTTGTAAATGATAAATTTTAAATGATTCATATATATTCACATATTTGTTGTGGGTGTTTTTTTTTAATAAAAAAAATAAGTCAAAATATTTTAAAATAATATATTTTAAAGTTAGAAGATCTTGTTAACTTGATAATACATTTGTGACATATATCATACTTTAATTTAAATAAAAATATCTACCAAAATATATATATATATATATTTGCATTAATGAAAATATTTATGTAATAAAAATTAGCTATTAAATAAATAATAAAAATTAAATTAATACAAACTTCAACTTGCGTTGTTACAAGTCATATGAACTTCTCTTCGTCTAAAATACTGAAATATCAAGAAATAGTAAATAAGTAAAACAAAAGGGCAATGTTTATATAGTTATAACTATTTTGAAGCAAACTTCCTGACAATCTCAATCACATAAGTAACATTGATAAATAAAGTCATTATTTTGTCTTGAGCATTAAAAAAAGCAAATCATGACAATTCTTTAAATTTTGAAAAAAGATATTCAAAAGCATATATCTACATAACAAGAGAAATTGTGAACAAAAACAAATGAAATTAGACTACATCATGCTAACTTCATATATTGGAACATTACATACTAATGTATATATTAACCAAAAAAACAATTATTTTATAATTAAAATTATTTTCCTCAAGTACCCGAAGTTATGAAATATACTCTCTTAGGATAGAACGATTTACTTCATCAGAATAGTGCCCCATATTCCGCTAAACTTTGAACTCACTCAACGACAATAAATCACACCAAAAAAAATTTAAAATGCAAGAAGAAGAAGAGTAGAAGATTTAAAAAAAAATTATGGTTGAAAAATGAGAGGAAGCCCCTCTATTTATAGTCAACAAAGGGTAGTATGAACAAGTAACTTTTTGTGTCTTATCTGAAAAGTCATGACCTTTCTGCGAAGTCACAATCATTTGAAAAAGTCACAACTTATTGAAAAAATCACAACTCTTTGGAAAAGTCACAACTCATAAAAAAATCACAACCCTTTGGAAAAAGTCACAACTTATCAGAAAAGTCACAACTCATCGAAAAAGTCATAACCTAAGTTAGGGATGCTATAGTAATTTAACATTCAAGTTAGGAGTTCATGCTTTTAAGGTAACTAGTTTCACGGCACGTGCGTTGCACGTGTATATGTATATATAGTATACGATGTTGTAAAATAGAATCAATATTACTAAATTAAATATTTTTAGTAAATAATTATAGTTTAAAGAACACATGACAAGTGCTTTTAAATGATTAACACAAACTGTCATAGAGTTACTTGTATTTTGAGATCAAAATGATCATATATCATTGAACATTTCAAAATACATTCAAAGTTTAAATATGGGGAGAAAGTGACCTTTCTTTAGTATTATTATTTTTTACTTTACTAAATTTTGTAAGCAAATCTAACCAACAAAATTTTAAGAAATATCAATACAAAAAATGTCATCAATAGTCTTTCCTCTTGAGGTTATGAACATAAATTATGGACACAATTTAAGTATAATTTTCTCTTAAATATTCATACTTGAAATTTAGTATGTGCATGACACTAATAAGGATTACCATAAATATTTGGGAACACAATCTATCTTTTACTTGTTGTCTAATGAAAGTATCTAGTATCTTATAGAAGTTGTATCGTGATACAAAATATTAAACTTTTTAAATAATAAAAATTAATAGATGAATAAAATTTAAAGTATTGTTTATAGAATCTTTAATTTGATTTAAGATTATTTTATGATAGATCACTATTTTCTTATCTATTTTATATAGCTAGCAAGGAGTGTATCTTGTGACATACTATTTTCTCAAATTAAAATGAATACAAAATAACAGGAAATTCATACTTAAAAAATTTCATACTCAATATAAATATTTTTTTAAAAATGGAACGATACATAGCCAATGAAAAAGGAAGACGAAAATATATGATCATGCTATATTCACTATAGTGTTCCATTTGATTAAAATCTCTTGCCACCACCACTTTACTTTCTCCGTTCATTTTTACTTACATATCTATTCAAAAATAATTATTATCATGACTATATTATCATATTATAAGTAAAAGTGAAAATTTATTTTTGAAATAGTGGAATTAACATCAAAACTAATGATTCAATAGACTACATTGATGCTCGTTGTTTTAGCAAAATTAGAAAGAAACTCCTTCATTGAAGAATAAAAAAATAATTAAAAAAATAAAGAAGAAATATCTTACCCAAATCATGTGACTATTTTCATATTTGTTTATTATTATTGTCTTTCCCACAAATTTTCGTCACTGTTAACTCATGAAAATCGTAAGAAAAATACGAGTGTGAATTTATGAATGATTTGCTACAATTTGTTCATCAACTCTTTCTTATGTGGTACCTCGAATTTTGTTGAACTTTGAACTTAATCAACTGTTGCAAATAATCCTGAGATTATTTAAGAAGAAGAAGAGTAGAAAACTTTAAAAAAATCGTAGTTTAAAAGTGAGAGGAAGACCCTCAATTTATAGCTAACAATTAGTAGTATGAATAGGTGTTAATTGTGCCTTATCAGAAAAGTTACAACCTTTCTAAAAAGTCACTGCTCATCGAAAAAGTCAAAACCTTTTGCAAAAGTCACAACTCATCGGAAAAGGCACAACCCTTTGGAAAAGTCACAACCCTTTGAAAAAATCACAACCCTTCAGAAAAGTCACAACTCATCGAAAATGTCAAAACCCGTAAAAAAAGTCACAACCCTTTGGAAAAGTCACAACCCTTTGAAAAAGTCACAACCCTTCAGAAAAGTCACAACTCATCGAAAATGTCAAAACCCGTAAAAAAAGTCACAACCCTTTGAAAAATTCACAACTCTTTAGTATGAAAGGGTATCTACTTTTAATATAATACAAATAATTAAATTAATAAATAAAATAAATTAAGTATTTTTAATTAGGGGTATTATAGTAATTTAACATTCAATTTAGGAGTTCATGTTTTTAAGGTAGTATAGAAGATATAGATATATATGTAAATAAAAATGTAAGTGGTGAGGTCAAATTTAATAGTTTTTTTTTATATAACTTGATATTATTGAGGATAAAATATTGTGACATCAAAAATAAATAAAAAGGACATGACTTCTAGACATTGCATATTTTTTTAGAGATTATCATTTGTCTCGACGCGATTGTTGTTATTGTTGTTGTTGTTTGTGTGTACTCTTTTCACACATGGTTGGTTCGTATGGCCTTGTTGTTCTTCGAGGGTTGTTAATGTTCTGTAACATTAAATATATTTTTGTTAATTGTTTTAGTATTTTAAAAATGTGAATATTGAACTTTAGTCGATTAAAAACATCACAACATACATATTGTTATGAAGATTCATCTTCATCATCATTTTGACTTTGAGACATATCATCCTGCAAATAAGACATAAAATTATTATCACATAATTTAATAGAAATTAAATATTTCAACAATCATTTAAAGAATATATTACTTACCATCGAAAACTTCAATCTCCCAGCACCAAATGATGAGTTTTGAAATTTATTTTGGTAGGTATTTTGTGATAAATAATTCCACCGCTGAAGTGCTCTAAACCTAGAATTCTAATATTAGGAGTTTGAAAGTCACTACCTTCTTTTTGCATGTAGTTGAGCTCACTCGTAGATGCTCAAACTTAGTTTGTCAAGTATAGGGTTATTTATAGTGTATAATGTATTAGTAATGCTTGTATTAGTTATGCTTGCATTAGTTATGATGAGATTTTTTTTATGCAATGTTTGATTTGGTGTACTAAAAATATTACGCATTACATGATTTTTTTAGAAAAAATATTTGTTTACAAAAGTACCCTCCACAAATATAGTGGAAAGGATGTAACAAAAGTTTTTGAAGGCAATTGTGTGTTTAATAATGTTAATGCATGCATTAGAACCCATTGCATTACTAATGCATAGAAATAGATGGTATTAGTAATACACTCTTCAATACACAATAGAGTGTATTACTAATACAAGCATTAGTTATGCATAGGTTAGAAAAGTGTACCAAACAAGGTACTACTAATACATCAAACTAATGCAATCATTATTTTCTTTAATACACTCTACCAAACGACGGAGAGGGTCGTTTGGTAGAGTGTTTAAGAATAATGCAAAATATAGTGTATTAGTAATGCTTGTATTAGTTATGCTTGCATTAGTTATAAAGAGATTTTTTTTATGCAATGTTTGATTTGGTGTACTAAAAATATTACGCATTACATGATTTTTTTAGAAAAAATATTTGTTTACGAAAGTACCTTCCACAAATATAGTGGAAATGATGTAACAAAAGTTTTTGAGGGCAATTGTGTGTTTAATAATGCTAATGTATGCATTATAACCCATTGCATTACTAATGCATAGAAATAGATGGTATTAGTAATACACTCTTCAATACACAATAGAGTGTATTAATAATACAAGCATTAGTTATGCATAGGTTAGAAAAGTGTACCAAACAAGGTACTACTAATACATCAAACTAATGCAAGCATTATTTTCTTTAATACACTCTACCAACCGTCCCTAAATACAACAATAGAGTGGCCTTAGTTATACATAGCATTAAAAAGTGTATCAAACAAGGTACTCTACTAATACACATACTTAATGCATGCATTATTTTTGCAAATACACTCTACCAAACGACCCCGCTCTGTAAAATTATCTATTGATTTCATAAAATAAACAAGTATTGTTTGATATTCCAAAATAATATTTAACAACTATTATTGGACAAAAGGAGTAGTATTATTTATGAGGTAAACAAAAAAACCCAACCAAACATTATATTAACTAATGCTGATATTTATGTCCTCAAATTCCAACCAATCATTGTACAAGTTGGTACTGATTTTTATGTGTATTAGCTCTAACTCAAACCAAATAAATCATTACTGGACTGAAATCTAAATGATTCCAGATCCATTCGTCAACAAGGTACAACACATCATAGTACAGATATATATATATATTAAGTACTGTGCAAGCTATCCTTTCAAGGATATTACAACTAGCTGCAGTTGGGCACCTCGTGAAAGAGATGCATAAATTTGTACAATGAATACAAATGGTTGACAACTTCCGGTGACTATGATCATCCTAACATATAAGCTTCCACAGGTTTCAAACTAATTTTTAACTACAACCTCGCTTTTCAACGAGCTTGAAATGTCTAGCACGCGTGCCATTCACTTCCCAAAGGATGATATACATTGCACCTGGGGTATGTATGCACATCTAGTCAAGGGGCAGGTAATGGGTTCTTATTTACACGTGCTTCTTGACCATCTGTTGACTGTTTAGCAATTAGCAGTTCCTTTCCAGTATGCTCCCATGGTGGTGCACAGATCATACCATTTCATGTGTTTTCCTTTATGCCAATGAAGAACACAAGCTGCTTCAGATAGAAAGCGGATACTCCAAAATTGCATGCACAGATAATTCCATCAGCTTAAATCGAAACCAGCATCAGCATTTATGGCGTATAACAATTTCTGCTCCATCTGCTCTTTGCTGCAGCATAAAAGGAAATTACAGTTACTAGCACTCCTTTGTAGTGATAAAGGAAAGCAAAGGATGTACAATAATTTAGAAGCACCATATAAAAGAAACTACTTTTTTGAAATTGACCACTCCAACTGCATAGCAGCTATGTCTTTTGCTTTTGAAGTTTTAAGTTTGCATCACATAGTTGTAACAATAATACATATCACTGGAACAGAGCAAACCTTCTGTATGGTGGAAATTTTAAAAGATTCATGCAAGTAGCTGATGTCGGCAGACGATCAAGAGCTTCATCAGAAGCATGCCCACCCGCTCTAATCAGAAGGCAAAAACCAAAATAATAAAAATAAAATTGTATACCAAATCAAATGCTTCAACAAAAGACATCATATAAAGAGTTAGACTAACCTCTGTATGCAGAACAACGGCTCCAAATATTTAAATCCGAGTAAGGGTCCTCGTGAGCACCCAGTCACAAACCTGGCACCGAAAAGGAAAAAGTGACGAGGTTGATTTAACTCCTACTGAACATTAGAATCAACACGAATAAAATGTCTGCATAACTATCTACAATAAGTAATATTCATTTCATGTACAAACTGTCCATCAACATTCCATATTGAGTGTTGTAAATTTCTAAATACAATTTGAACACTTTGTTTTACCATAAGGGGTCCAAAGACCAGCTACAACATAGATATATATAAGTCATTTTCATACATATCCGCTTTTTCTCTCTAGGAGATGTTCAATACCAGGACGTAGGATCAACACATTTAAGTGGAAAACTGTAGCTTTAACCTAAAGGAGACACAGGATGGTTAAATGCACTAAAGATCATTTAAGCAGGTGCTCCTTTTATGACGTAGAGTAAATCTATGGACATCCAGGAAGATGAAAAAAAAAAAAAAACTAAAGAGGGTTATTTTACGCCAGACCAACCACCATATTATCAGTAACAACAGTTGCTTAATCCTTGGAATGCTACTCAGAAAAAAAGATCATTCATAAGATATGATGAGAAATAAGAGAATCTCATAGAGGATGACATAGTGGTGTCTTTAACTCATTTCTTTTACAGTGCTTAGGACTCTGCCAAATGCCAGATCTTATCTATACTACTCTCTTCCTATTTTCTGTTTGAACGAAACCCTACTTGTTTGCAGGCATATTCTAGTGTCCAGGAAACAGTCTGTATCTTCAGTGCTGAGGCATTAATAGTTTCCACAGACTTCACCCAAAGAGTGAGTAAAAAGAAAAGGATTCCTAGAAATCCACATGGACCTCTATACAGAGCTCAGAACAGAAACCCCTAGCACTAATTACTTAAAAGATTTGGACTTAGTTTTGGATGATCAAATGTTTTTCACTCAAGAAAGGTGCTCAATGAGAGTAAGTTGCTTTCTTGTCAACTTTCCAGCATTTGGTAGACACTGGCAGAAATATTTCTTAATTATTTTTCAAACCCAATTGGATTCACTGTTAACACAATAAAATCAGCTTTTCCTATGAAATACTTCACCTCAAAACTTAAATAAATCAAACTTCCGTACCTGCACCTAGCTATTCAACAGGACATATGGAGACAAAAATTTTTTTTACACTGCAGACAGTTTACTTGGGACAAAAAACAAAACAAGAAAATCAGGGAGAACATTATAAGATGGAAAAAACAAAAAAACAATAGAACCTCAGATTTCCCCTTCCACTCCTTTCCCGCTAACATGTTAAGCTATATTAATTAAGGACGTTCCAAAGTAAACAATAATGGCTATACAGTGGCTGATCTCAGAAACAATAGGCAAACCTTTTCGAACTTCCGAGTTAAAGATCCATTGATTGAAAAACTTAAACACGATACTCAAATGTACCAAAGAACCGCCAAAATACAGAAGTTAAACAAACCTTTTCAGACCTCAGAGTCAGAAATCCATCGGATGAAGCTAAATGAAAGCAATTTACTCGGTGAAAATTAAACACCAAAACACTTCCCAAACTCATTTTCACCATGTAGCGTAAGCATAATTTATCAGAACATCATGTTTAAAGATGGAAGAAAAGAAGCACTAAGTCTCAGTCATCTATTGCATCCTAAGATCAAGTTACTTCAATTACATCCTATGGACCATTTAAACCAGAATAGCTTTAGCAGTTCCCTATTTCTGAACAAGAATGAATCAAGAAACATATGAGAAGGGTAAAACTTACTTCAGAAATTTTCTCTGATTTTCCAAAGAAAAGTTTTTCACAACCTCCCAAAACATATCGATAACATAGTGTTCCTGTGAGAAGTACTTCAGTTAATTATGCACAGTTAAAGGACGTATTCAAACTAATAGAAAATCAGAAAGCATTTATTTGATGAAACCACAATGTAGCTCATTAACTTAAATGACTGTCATATATGCTCAGCTTCTAGATAATTAGAGTCTAGCTTTAATCCAAGGTACATGAGCGGTTTAATACCCATGACTACTATACATATAAAGAAAAATACCTATTACTATAGTCAAGAAGACCTACTAATCCATAAGCTTTAACATTTCATCATCTATAAGAAGAGAAGGATACACATCAGATTTTTTGCATTACTTTTCCGCAAGTGATCTATCACAAACAAATATATGGACTGTTTTGAGGAGTTTTTTATTGCACCATCTGAAACTGGTGAGTTTCTAAGTTCTGACCATTATTTATTGATTTTGTTCCCCGACTCATGGCAATGATGGCAACATTCTACAGGGGGGCTTTATTGGTTTTGCTACAGTAGAATGTTCAAGATTGTTCTCTTTCAGAATACCATACATGGGACACAATTTTCTTGTCCTCTATGTTGTGTTAGGTTATAGACTTCATGATTAGACTTATCCAGTAAGTTGGAAAAAACTATGGCTTTGGTTGCCTTCGGATTGGAAAATGTTCCATGTCTAGTTTGGTTTGGGGAGAACAGGTTTTTCTGTTTCTTATGAATTTTTATTGCAAACAGAATGGTGAGTGTTTCAAGTTGGTTCAAGTTTACTTTGAAGGAAAGTCTTGGTTTGGTGTTTCTGGAAGGAAGCAGTGTAGCTATTTAACAACCTTTCAGAAGCTTTTAAGTTTTATATGGATAAAATTAACAGATTAAAACAGACTTAAACATTTTTACTGGCTACCAAACCATGTTTTTGAATAGAGTTTGTTTGTCAAAGGAAAACTTCTTTCTAAAACGGTGGGAGATCCAGACCAGCTTGCATGTATCTTGACTATTCCACTGAGTCCCACCAGCACATTTACCAGATAACTTTGCTCACCAAGGCTTAGGCATATGGGAAGAGAGAAAACATGTGAAGAGAGGGAAAAGAAAAGCGGGGGCTACCAATGAAAAGAAAAAGAGCAAGGGCAAAGTGCAGATTGTTAAACTGAAAACATTATGGATTCATGCTGTTTGATGTACAAGGACAAATAATACCAGCATATAGCTTTACATTATTAATATTACAACTGATTTCTATTTTAAGACTTTGCATTATTTGCGTTCCTAACACAGCGCATAACTTCAGCAATAAAACTCAGAATAACTAATATCTGCTTAACTTCTTGTAGGAAATCTTTCTATGATTTTATATGGGACAGAAGATTAAATAAAGATACATGTATTAGCAACATTAGGATTAAGACAAGTCTCCACTTTGGTATCATAGTCATAACAATCTATGCATTATTTATTTGGTGTGCACCAAACCAAAGTATTATCCACTACATAACAATGCCCACATACTATGGGTGAACCAAATAGTTCCTAACTGTAGAATTTCCAGGGTGTGGCCCCGTGCAAGACGTACACTTTTTTGGTTCAGAAAAATCTTGGAGGTGGTATTTAATTTTGGTGTGGCCTCCAGTTATCTTTTGAAAAAACAGAGGAATCAATCAATCAGACAAGCAGTTTTTCCAGTAGCACCCACAAAAGATTGTTGGGATTAATTTTTTTAGAACATCAACTTGGTTTCTCCTTTGAAGATGTCACCAGATCATGTTTGATTTAAAGCAAACATTACCCTTAGAGGGTGTTTGGATTGGCTTATTTTAAGTGCATTTGGCTTTTAAGCTCCTTTTCTATTTTTTGTCGTGTTTGGGAAAGATAAAAAGTGCTTTTAAGAACTTACCTTTAGACCAAAAAAGTACAAAAATAAGCTAAAAGCTAAAAGTTTATAAGCTTTTCTTTTTTTTAAAATATAAAATACAAACACCCTCTTAGCTTATTTCTAACCTGATGCACACTGTGCTCTTCTCCAAACCTTCTATCATTCTACTACAACTTATTTTTTTTAAATAAATGAACTTAAAGATATATACTTCTGCTATTAGTTTTAGAAAAACACACACAATATAGTTTCGTGAGGCATTTCCCTCACGAAAATGAGGGATACAATCCTCTGCAGACATGTCCAATTCAATCAAACAGGAAACCATTTTCAAGAGAAACCTTTAGAGAAGAAACTGAAGAAAATTGCAGAACCAGTTACCTTATGGTAACCTCCTGTATAATTGGTATGAGCTCGAAGGTCATCAATATCAATGCCATCAAGTGATCCAGAAATAAGAAGCTGAAAATAGGGCCAAAAAGTGAGACACAGAAAACTAGACCTCTTACTAATTAAGAACATAACAATTATAAGACATCTAGACTAGAAAAACACAACAATTCTCGCCCATTGGATAATTTTCCAGCGTACAAGTAATTTTATCTTGTCCAGGCTTCTATTGACTTTCTTCTTCGTGATTCTCGTTTTCTTTTTTTCATCTTCTTTAGGCAGCATATGACAGCTAGTTCTCAATAAGTTGGTGCTTGAAATTTAAGTCATTCAGGCTTCACGCAAATCCTTCTTTTTCTAATTTTGTTCTTTCATAATTGCTCAGGTTTTATATTCAAATCATATATTCTCAGCAAAATATCTTGACAGATTAAGGCATTACTAGCTCTTTGTAAATGGCTAGGCGGATCTCAATAACTTACTACAGATAAAAAGCCTTACAAGTAGCTTCATCCAGAGTAGTCTATCATGCCTCAGAGAAGTAAGGGGAGTGACTCGGTTTACTTTGTTAAGATGTGCAGTTGAGATGGAAGGGATAGGCAACTTTCCTAAATTTCAAGTGCTGCTAGGATATAGCCTATCTCGGGATATGTTTTAGACAGGCTAGCCTGTCATTTACCTTCCTTTCTTCTAATAAAATGATACTACCTCTGTCTGAAAAAGAATGGCACTTCTATATATTTGGAAACAATTTAACTTTGAACTTCCCATTTACCTATAATGACATGATTTTATAGCCACAGAAATCTCTATGGGATGTTTTCACAGCAAGTTTCAGAAGTCTTTCTTTCTTCCTTAAAACTATATTCCCAGTCAAACATCACATAAAATGGGACTGAGGGAGTATAATAGGTAAACCAACAATGTTTCTGATGTAAAAAAGTGTAACAGAGGTATAAATACTAGCACCTGAAGTTCATGTTCATTAAACATGTCAATCCACTCCTTTTGTATTAGCTGTTGGAAACCCCTCAGAAAATGAGAACTTTGTTGACGGATCTACATCATCACAAGATAGACTAAGCAACAACTATGAAATGGATATGCATCTCACAAGGATAAAAAATCTTGACAGAAATATTGTGACATTGCAATAAGCAGTAGGTTGGAAAAGAACAGAGTGAAGGGTAAATAACCTGAAAGTTCAAACGATGGTTAGCAACAAGATGAATAAAGGTGATGACATTCTCATTAGTAACACGTGTGCTTTTACCACCAGGAAGCAGCTCTTCTTCAGTTTGCTCTCCATATTCATTGTTGAGAATGACAAAGTATAACTCAAGATCTGAAACATCACCTTCGTAATGCTGAAATTTGAGAAAAAGTCAAAGAATGAGCTAATAAAATGAGTAAAAGGTAGAAGAGAAAAGTGATTTTCAAGAGATGAAGAAGACACCATGTCAATAGCACATGGTTAAAATCAACATGTATGCCCCCCACCATATTCTTTTCTAAATTTTCTTCATAAGGCTCGCCTACTATTTTACAGGGCCTGGGATTTTTCCCCTCTATAAGACTTTGACTAACAGAAGTAAAAGAAACGAGGAACATATTCAAATCCCTCATCCCTCACAGGCTCAGAACATTACAAAAGGAAAGATATGTCAGTTTGATCTTATGCCTTAGCAAGTAACGCAGATAATAATAACATTTTTTATATTTTTTTTTTTTTTACCCTCCCCTAGGAGCTCCCACCCCTTTTACTCCCTTGGTGACTCGAACTCACAACCTTCGGGTTGGAAGTGAGGGGTGCTTACCATCCGAGCAACTCCCTCTCGTCAGATAATAATAACATAATTTTCATTTTCGAAAGAAAAAAAAAAGTCATTAGTGTTAGTGAACCCCTAGTTAGTCTTGAAAGACAAATTACGGATATTGGACTGTAGTGGTTTTAACTGGCACGAAATGGATATTGAGGATTCTTGTGGACCCCGCCTAGTTTGGCATTGATCATAATATTCGTGGCTGTTAACTTCCAAATTTCTAACACAAACAACCAAATTTCTTACACAAACGATTTGTTTGTGGTCTTTCGTGTAGTTATGAATCCCAATCTATTTTCTGACCTGCAATACTCATGTGATTTGGACTACAATGAATTATCTCTACCATCTATTCTAACTATTTAGGCTTAGCCAGGGGGCTAAAAGACCCTTCAAAAAGTTGACCAAACAAAAAAACAGAAAGCAGGGAAGGATCAAGGCCGAAAAAAACAAAGGAACATGAATGCCTCAAAATCTTTATCAGTCAATACCACTCTTAGACATGGTAAGATTTTTTGATAGTTCTTACACATTGTAAGATCTTATAACAAGATTCCTTGATAACTCTAGTTTATCAATTCAAGGAAAAGGTGCATGTACTATAAAAGTATAAACAGAGGATGGAAATATGGGATAATAAGTGGCAAGAGGCTGAAACACTCTGTTTTTTAACAATATAAAAATTGTTTCTCACCGTGAGCTTACAGGGATATTGTCACTCCCAATTACAACTTCCTTCGCAAACTTTTGCCTTGAAACAAAGCACTCATGGTTTTCCAATTTGCATAGTATAAGAAAACTAAAGAAGAGGAAAGAAAGAAAAACAGGGGAAAGGGAAATAAATTTAAAAAAGAACTTCACAAAACAAATTGTTATTTCTCAAAATTATAAGTTGCATTGCTACTTATCCACAGAGTACAACCGAAATAAATTTAACCATCTTTACCATACAGAATGCATCAAACATAAATATAAGAACCGACACTAGTATAAATAAAGGATATTAAGAAACATCACCTTCAGGAAGATGAGATGGCGATACAATTCTGGATCCAAGGAAGGAAGATCATTCAAATAGTTATACCTGAGGAGCAAAGTTACGAGAACGAACCAAGTCAGTGAGGCCAAATATGCATGTCACAATGAGTTATTGAAGAAATGGCATATGGTTTTTCTTTTTGTGACCAACAAGGTAGAAATGTGGAACTGTTAGACATGAGAATGCCCTTGAAAAGATGCACTCCAAGTTGACATAAAGATCTCTATCCGATTAGGTCAATATATCAATCTTTCAATTACATACCCTTCCACAGCCATCACTGTCTACACCCTACAGTATTTTCAGTTAAAATATTGTTCAACATGTGTCTATTGTCTATTAATATGCATGTGCATATTGCATGTCACTCTTACCCAGAAAAGCATTATGGACTTACCTACTATAAGATTCAGTTGCTTTAAGATCCTCAATATAATGATTGCTTTCTTTTAGCTGGTAATACTATTTTATGACTGCTTTCTTTTTGCTAATTACTACTATGCAACACCCAAAGATTGCTAAGTGTTCAATAAAACAAAAGGCAGTAATAAAATAATGATAAAACAAAGTTTCTACATATTATCTCAGTTAAAATAGGCAACCTCATTTGAATAGCATGGCGATTTAGAGAAACTAAGTTTACATGAGTTATTGTATTTAACTATTATATATTTATTTCTAATTGGACATTAGGCCAAGCAAAGTGACACAGTGAAGGATATGTCATAATTTTCTTCAAGGTCTGTTCATCACCGATTGTTGAATTACGACTACAGTCGGGAATTGTTACCCAATAAATATTCATAAAATACCAACTCCTTAGTTCCATTGACGGAACTATTAAATGGCATATTGAAAGAAAGAATTTTCTGGATCCACAGAGAACATAGACATTATTTTGTGTCAATTGCATGATCTGTTGCATGAATTTAGTTACTTCCTGGAGAAAGCAGCTGGTCTCTTTTAAAAGTAAGGCATCATTATCTACTTCCTTTTTGAGTTTCCAGTTATCTTTCTAGGAAGGTTTTATGTGTCAATTCTTCTGGAAAATTTGCACAAAGCCTTCATCATGCATTCTCTACATCATAAGGATCCAGACAACTATAAAATAAATTAGATTGCAAAAGACTTCTTCTATTAGCTTACTTTTGCTTCAACTTGCTCAAAAAGAATGTTGCAAATGGAATATCAACAAGGATGCCTTCAAACATTGCCTACAACATCACGAAAGGAAAAAAGACAAAGCATTTACAGTAAAGATAAAATATTTAAGGCACAAAATGGAAATGCCTTGAGAGGAGTAGATCTAATGAACAATGTCCTAGCTTAAAACCCATAAGCTCAAAAATAATAGGATATAAGTGCTGCTAACAAGAAATTAATAAATCATTCCATTCAAAATGATCTCTCTTGATAAGGTGCATTGATATATCTCAAAACATTATCTAGTTAACTTTATTGTAAAAGATAATGCAGAGCTGTAGCGGATCCACTAGGCACACTTTACACTTTACCTTTCTTGGGTTCTGCAAGTTGAGCTGAACTTTGTTTAATGATGTTAAATGAAGAAATGTACTATCATATGTCATCATCAACAAACTTTGAATTCAAAATAAGTGCTAAACAAGCAGAACACTTTCCCTTCCATCATCAAAGAAAAGGTATTCACGCAGAAAGTCAGAAACAGTTTCCCAGATAAATCACACAACAGCTGTTTTTCTTCCTTTTGATCCGTTAAATCACACAACCGGTTTCCAGTTCAAAACGAGAAGCTTTAACTAATGAAATGCATATTTATATCAAGATGATAATGACTTGATAAATGAGACATATTTCAAGATGATAATACCTCCTAGGAGTAATTTTCACCAATGCATGTGTTTTGTTTAGTTTAAAAAGAATATACAACAGCATATGAGAAGATTAGTCAATCACCGATCTTCAGAGGTCATGTTGAACAAGCATTACAGAAGTGCCAATACCTTAGCAAGAACTGTCCCCAGAAAATGAAAATACTGGAGGTGTTGATCATGAACCATCCCAGATCCAGGATTCGGATAGAGTAGATGATCCGCAGTTTCCTAAATACACAAGGAGAGGCAAGATAAGTGGAAGTTATTGAACAAAACAATAACATGAGTGTAAATCAAAGATTTATTGTCAACTCAAATTTAAAGCGATTTATTCTCCCCTTCTTTTTTAATTTCAAATAGTGAGCCCGAGAGATTTTACCACCCAGCTATCCACGCTAGTGGCTAGCCTAGGTTAAAGACATGTATTAAAAAGATGGGAATTGGAGCTATTGATCAGGAAAGACGAGATGGATTTGCTAGAGTCTTTGACGCACTGAAAGCCCTAAGATTGATCTGATTCCTCCCAACGAACGGGAATGTCTTAAAGACTTCCTTTTAGCTCTAAGATGAACACTAGAGGATCCAAGTGGTAAATGTTTCAGTGACGTCAACTCAAGGAACATTCGAGAAGGCTGATGCCTGATTTTCTGACTCATTACTCATTCCTTCCTAACTCAACAGGAATTGCAATATCAAGAGAGGGAGCAACAATTGACCACCAATAATAGGTAAAATGGGTAGGTTACTACAACAGATAGTCTCGGATAGATCATAATACAATGAATATTCCCTTTAAGTTAAAAAATAACTGATGTCCTACTTGCAAGAAGATGGAGAATGGCAAAGCTACCCTTCCCCATTCTAATGCCAGATGGGAAAATCCAAATGAATCTGACAATAATGAGGCTCAACAAACTTTTCCATGAGACGAGAAAAACTCGGAAAAAATATAAAAAACATGTAAAATGCTTCCAAATGATTATTCTAGGAGGTATTACATATCATTGGTGAAATATATCTGCAGTAGAAATTTTAATTTCAGAAAAGTATCTGCAGTAGAAATTTATTGCAGCAGGCAGAAATTGGGGTCTCATCAATGAACTGTATCTCAAATTCTCAATAACCCTCTAAAAGCAAAACCATTCAATGTCAATTTATATAGGACAAAATTGCATGTTGTCTTTTCGTGCAAACCGAAAAATCGAGGAAAAGATGGATCAGTTGAAATGATAACAGTAAACGGTCGTGACCTTAGCAAAACACAAAATCTTGGCAGCAAACACTTTTACGACTAAGACAAGAGAATAGAAAAGGATAGGAACCAAATTACCAAAGCAAATAGGCTTACACTTTATTTTCTTTTTCTGAAAAATTAACAAGGTCAGGCCAGAGACAAATTTATCTAGCATCCAATCAGGCTAGATGACAAACTCCGCAATCAAGTGAAGTCTCTCTCTCTCTCTCTCTTCCCTCCTCAGTGTTATTGAAGGCAAAAAGATTTAAGGTCTTTTGAGGCTTTTACCGCAAATAAATTGTGGGCTTTATTGAAGAAAGGCACAATGGAGAAAAAAATACAAACATGTATGTGTAGTGCAAACAAAACTAAAAATTATAAGCATGAGCAAAAAATGTATGGATACAAAATTTTAAAAAATAATTACGCTAAAGTGAAATATCAATTCTTTAGTGTCGCCTCTTCAAGATTACACCCATCATATAGGAAATACCTTAGAGCCTTAGTGGCGACATTGAAGCACCCGATAAGCGAGACGAAGCACTCAACATGTTTTGCACCTCGCGCGTCTATGACCACATTGTTCTCCTCCCCCTCTTTATTTTTTGTTGGATATATTTTAATGGTTTTTCAATTTCATTTTATTTAGAGAAGAGAATAGACAAAAGAAAAAGACGAACAACATAAGGAAGTTCGAAGGGGGACACAGAAAGAGAGATTCTTCACTTGTACAGCAGCAAAAGTAAGGAAAGCGGTCCTTCATATAACATGGACTAAAGCGAAAACCTAATAAGAGATAGGAGTATATGCTCAATCACTAATTCTTTTTTAAGGAATAAAAGAAAAATCAGTGTTTGAATGTATATTCCCTATTTGCCAACCAAAAAGGTACTCATTACAGCAAACTTCAAATAAACATTCATGTTCTCAAAATAAATCAACCACAAGCGAGAAATGGAAGATAGAAGGGCGGGGGCAAATAGGTCTCATTTTACTGTCATGGATGGGAAGAGAAATACTAGTTTGTACTTTTTGACATAAATGTAGTTTACTTAGTACGATAAGATGTCATCTCCCTTTAGTAGAACTCCTATAGTAAGCAGGTAGCATTACATAATTTCAATATCCATAGGCTTTCGACAATCCAAAATGAAGGTGAAGCAGTAAGCATCTACAACGAAGAGGAAGTCAGTTGTGATAATGATATAGAGCATGCTCTACATCTTTTAGGTACAAAGTTTCTGAGACTTCTGCAATTTACAAGCTGCTAGAAAGTTACTAGAACATTCTCTATTGTAATCATTATATCTCTGTTACTGTTTATACTTTCCAATATGTTTAAATAAGCAACTGGTAGTCTCCTACACAACTCAATAAATAGCATGTATCTTTGTTTTTTATCAGACATCAGATCCAAGTATTATTGTGAACCTCACCACTAGAATCCAGTTTTTTAACCCCATTGCACTTGACATCATTTATTTATTTATTTATTTTTATTTTTTTTGAAATTGGTAAATTGTATTCATCAGCATTAAGGGTATGCTGGCCACCTCCAAAAGAGAGCAATTACAAGCTTCCTATCAAATCTACAATCTGATCTACATCTTCTATACAAAGTAGTTTACACTTTACACCAAAGAAGTAAAGCTTCAATACAATTCCATTTTACTTTATGTATGGAATTGGACCTATCTTTAAAGCATCTCCCATTTCTTTCCTTCCATATGGACCACCTTATACATGATGGTATTAATCTCCACCATCTCTTTTGACTTTTACTTCCTCCCCTCCTAATCCAGCAACTCAAAGATCCGATGTGTGCTCTGGCATTGTCCAACTAGTTCTTGTAATGTTGAGGAGAAGGTTCCATAGCTGAGTGGTGAACTTGCAATGTAAAATATATATGCTTATTGGTTTCCCCTATTATGTTGCAGAGAAAACACCTAGGAATAGTTGTCTACCTTTCTTTTGTAAGACTTCTTGAGTAAGACAAGCTCTCCTAATCACTAACCAAGTAAAACCTTTCACTTTGGCGTGCATGACGCTCTTCCAGAAGTACCTCCAAGGATATTGTGTTCCCCTAGTCATCTCATGTAGTCCGCTCTTGTATACACTTTTGACTGAGAAAACCCCATCCCTGCTGAGTTTCCACAAGACCCTATCAGTAGCTGTTGGGATAATGGAAATTCCACCTAATGTTCCCAGCAGAGCTGCCACCCCCTCTATTTCCCAATCATTAAGCCTTCTCCTAAATGATATTCCATCCCTGCTCTGTCCAACAAACACACACTCTATCTTCATGATTCTCACAAATGAGGAACAGATTTGGGAAAAGATTCTTGAGAGAGGTTTGATTAACCCATCCATCCTTCCAAAATTTTGTTTTGTTTCCATTCCCCACTTTGAGATATAAATTTGCTTCCATCTGTGGCCAAAGATTTCTGATTGTTCTCCACACACCCACACCATAAGGTTCAGAAACATTTTCTATACACCAGGGGTTCAATTCACCGTACTTCGCTACTATGACCTCCTTCCATAGAGCTCTTTCCTCACCAGTGTATCTCCACAGCCACTTCATCAGTAAACTCTCATTTTGCAACCTCAGATTTCTGATTCCCAGACCACCTCTTTCTTTTCTGAGAAGCACAGTTTTCCAGTTTACCAAACAATAACCTTTCCCTTCTTTATTTCCATGCCACAGAAAGCTCCTCCTTAGCCTGTCTAACTTTTCCACAACTTTTGCTGGGATTGGAAATAAAGACATCACATAGGTGGGTAAGGAATCTAGAATAGAATTTATTAAGACCAGTCTTCCACCTAAAGATAAATACTGAGCTTTCCACCTAGTTAATTCCCTTTCATTCTTTTCCAGGATACCATCCCAGATTATCCAATGCCTTGTGATTGCTACCCAGAGGCATGCCCAGGTAAGTGGTAGGCATTTGATCAACTCTACATCCCAAAATATTTGCCAAGTTTTGAATCTGCTGGTTTCCCCAATTTACTCTCAACCCTGATACAGCTTCAAATAGAACCAGAATCACTCTAATGTAGCTAATTTGTTCAGCTACTGGCTCACAGAAAATGAAAGTGTCATCTGCATATAGCAATTGACCGATTTCCTTCTCCTCCCCCACTCTTCCTCCAACTTGGAATCCCCTGATCCACCTTTTTTGTGATGCAATCCTCATCATGCTATCAAAACCTTCCATTGCTAGAATGAAAAGAAAAGGAGAAAGTGGATCACACTGTCTCACCCCTCTTTCTGATGTAAAAAAACCAACAGTGAACCTGACTATTTTAATATAATATTCAATCCACTTCACCCATTTACTACCAAATCCCATTTGTTGGGAGAGTATTCAAACGGAATGTCCAATTAACATGATCATACACTTTCTGTATATCCAACTTACACATTATACCAGGTGTTCCTCCTTTCATTCTTGAATCAATGCATTCACTAGCTATGAGTGTTGCATCCATGATTTGCCTCCCTTTTAAAAAGCCATTTGGTGCTTGTTGATCAATTTACTTACAACCTTTTTCAGCCTTTCTGCCAACAATCTGGCAATAATTTTGTATACTCCTCCTACCAAGCTAATTGGTCGGAAATCTTTCTACTCTGAGGCTCCTGGTTTCTTAGGAATCAAGACAATGAAAGCCGCATTAAAACTTTTCTCAAAAGTTTGCTTGGAATGGAAAACCTTAATGGTGTTAATGATGTCTTCCTTCAGAATACCCCGAATGTCTGAAAGAATACCATAGGAAAACCATCTGGACCTGGTGCCTTCTCCATAGCATATTGGTTAAGGCATTCCATAATCTCTTCTTCATCAAAAGGCCTCTCAAGCCATATTTGTTCTTCTTCAGTAATCCTTGATACATCATGAAGTCTCAAACCAGGCCTCCATTGCTCAGTCTCCTTATAAAGGCCTTCATAAAATTTCTGCACTGCATCCTTAATATAATCGGGATCTTTGATGGTAGCTCCATCCACCTCCAACTATTCCAAGGAATTGAACCTCTTCTGAGAAGCTGCAATTCTATGGAAATTTTTTGTGTTTTTGTCCCCATGTTTTAGCCATTGGATCCTTGATCTGTTTCCAGGCTATCTCTTCTTTTTTAGCTACCTCTTCAAATTCCACCAGATGAGTCTTTTGGATCAGCTCATCATCTGTGAGTGGTCTCTGTTCTTGGATTGTTTCCCATCTTGAAATCTGGTTAAAAATGTCCTCTTTCCTTTGTTTCCAATTCCCTCTATTGACTTTGCTCCACTCCCTGAGCTTTACTTTAAGCATTTTAGTTTCTCGCCAAAATATAGCCTGGCCTGCCATTCACTTGGAGGGATGCCCACCACTCTTTCACCCTATCTTTGAAACCCTCCACTTCAAGCCACCATATCTCAAATTTAAAATAGGAATTCTTCCACTCTTTACCTCCACAGGACAAGATAATAGGATTGTGATCTGATGCCATTTTGGGACGGCAACTTTGTTTGATGTGGGGGAAATTATCCCCCCCACTCCGCACAATGCAAAATTCTGTCAATCCTAGATGCACAACTATGATCCTCCCCTCTTCTCCACGTAAAAGATCCTCCCAATAAAGGAGGATCCACCAGCTCTAGTTCTTCTATACATGATGAAAATTCATCCATAGCACCACTCAGTTTGTGACAATTTGTTCTCTCCGATGGGTATCTGGTGATATTGAAATCACCACACACTACCCATGGCCCATTGAGACTGTTTTTCAATACTAACAGTTCCTGCCATAATGCTCTCCTAGCCACTCTGTTACAATCTGCATAAATTGTGCTAAGATGCCAACAGAAGTCCTCATTTACTCCTGAAAATCTTCCTGTTATACATTGCTCTCCATTCAACACCAACTCCCCATTCCAAACTCTTTTGTCCCATAGAACTAGTATCCCCACACTGCTCCCCTGAGCTTCTTTTTGAATTACCCCCATCCATCTGTTGCTCCATATGCTCTGCAGTATGTTATCGACTGATCCCTTGAGTTTTGTCTCAACTAAAACTATGACATCAGCCCCCCATTAATTTAGTAATTTTCTGACAATCTCCATTTTACTACCCTCATTTAACCCCCTTACATTCCAAGAGAGAATCTTAACTCTCATTGATGACTAAGAGATAGAATTCTCCCGCTGGACCTTGGTTCTCTATCCTTGAAATTCATGTCAAAAAATAAGTTTCTGACCTCTTTCGGAACCATATTGCTTGTATTTATGACCATCTGGTTCTCCCCCAATCTCTTATCCTTTTCTCTACTCTGGTCTAGCTTCATCAACAAAGTATAAGCTTCCTTTTTGCATCCCTTGAGATCAACTCCGAAGTGCTGACTCAATTTCACCATGTTCGATTGGACCCATACAGTTGCACTTGCTGCTAAACTTTCCTCATGTGAACTGCTGTCAATCTGTAAAGGTACTGGATCCACCTCAGAGTACATCACTGCTAATGTATCTGAAAAATCTTCTTCCTCCTCTGTCCTGTGTTTTTGTCTGAATCAAGTTGCTCAATTGCCAGAATTTCTCCTTGCTTTCGCTTCTCTGACTGAACAACACCTATTTGCTTTCCCCGTCGTCGCCTTCCTTCCCTTTTCCTCCCGATGCAAAGCTCGATCTCCTTGTCATCATTTATTACCTTGGGCCTTAGTTCCAATTTAGAAATACTTGAGGTTATTGTGAAAATTGCTTAGAGCCTACTCTCAACTCTTCATCTTCTCTTCTGAAACTTTAACATGCCCCGTTACATTACTAATGGCCTCACCAAATTGATCAGCTAAGAAGTTTCAGTCAGTTCTCTCTAAGTTTGCTACCAATTGGAGGCTATGTTACATACACCCTTCAATTTCCTTGACATATTTGAACGTATAACATATGGGTATGGGTACTTAATGCAAGTCCTAAATTCCAAAGAGTTGGCATACCCATATCATTTACTAACGTAGACTCCTATTAAGTACATCATCATACCCAACTCCATGCAACAAATCATAAGCCCTTTGTCATACATTGAGGAATCTTTAGCACTAAATATTGTAACTCTTCCTATTACATTTTGTGTTCCATTTCTCATCTGGTGAAAAGTACTCTACTTCTACAGTTCCAGACATCTCCAGACGTACTTCATCAACTGCTAGATTCATGAACAGTACCCTCTGCTGCAAGAGTGAATATCTCAAAATATACAGTTCCAGGATATTAAAATAACTGGAACCTCAACTAGTTATGGGGCAAGTTGGTCTAAGCAATAATACGTAATAACATTAGTGAAAGTAGTACCTTAAATAATCCATATTGTACATCAAAAGCTGCTCGAGTAATATTCTCCATGAAATCCTTGAATATCCCACCACCATCTATACCAGCTTCCTCAACTCCAAGTTCGTTGACAAAAGTCACGCGTATCTGGTTACACAAAGTTAACCACAGGAGTAGAAATTATTTTATTCCTGAGAGAAGTGTCCTCACACACACGCATACTTGTACATATACATGCACGTATGTAATAAAATAGAAAGCAAACATAATCACACAGAGAGCAAATGTATCACCAGTCCACGGAGATCCTCCTCCGACAATGCATTCAATTGGTTAAAAGCATCTTCCAGAATATGGTCTCTTCTAATTCTGAATCTATGCCTAGCAAAGAGACCCTGGCTCCCATTCCTTTGTCTTGCTTCAGCGAGTTGTGACTGCCAGATGATTAAAACTCTATTGGTTAGTGGTAGCTGAATGACATGCTATACAAGAAACTGACTGACTATAGTGGCTTAATGTGTAAACTCGTATCTTAAGCAAAACTAAACAAAAGCACAAAATTAATAAAAGGGGAATGAAGCCACTCATTTTTGTGGAATGGATATAAAGGCCTGAAATAAAAGAGTGAAGGGAGTAAAAGGGCAAGCAAAAAAATGAGATGGCAAGACTTCTTTTTATCAAGTAAATGTTGTATTTCTCATTCATAAACATTGGCAAAATGACCATATACAAGGGATATACCAAAAGGTAAGGAATTTTTTTTTATAAAGATATGATTGTCTTCAAACTCTGCCCAATCATTTATACAACAATGAACTTTCTATTTACACATAAAGAAAATAAGGGAACAGGAACTACTCCTCAACTGAGAGAACTCGACTCTACTCCATCAAAAACTCTCTTGTCTGTCAACCATAGAACCCACCCCAAGTTTTTGAGATGCCAATTGCCAAGACTTAAAGAGAGAAATTCAAAGAAAAGTTGTGCAGATTTAATTACTCACAGTAAATATTTTGGCTCGGCTAGTAAATGGCACCAGGAATGGAGCTTGCTTTAGTATATCGTTGGCTCTAGTATTCTCCATCATTGCCTAGAAGAGACTTTCAATTACCGAGACAAATTTATGAAACAAAAATCAAACTAACAGAAACATAAGTTGCAATTGACAGCTATTACCTGAGATATGAAATATTCATTTACACCATCAGCATGAAATTCACTAGGAGGTGTAAATTGCCGTCTGTTGTTCCAATCTTGTAACTACAATAACCCTATGTTAGAACAGTAATTCAATATAATATTTATAGCTCAAACTTCAGTTCTAAAATAATTCAACTACAAGACAAGATCTTGCAAGAATTGTGTTTGAAGGAGAGGGACTGTGTATCTACCTGTGATAGGAGTTCAGATGCTACAACACAGACCCTGTGCTGAAGGAACTCTAACGGATGCTTCTTCATAGCAAAAATAGCAGTTGTTGATTTACCACAGTTAGCAGGCACTGTAGGGTTCAACCAGAGGAGCTGCCACAAGGCCTAAGTATTCAAAGCATAGATGCATTAGGCACGAAAGAAGTCCTGATACAATATAACACAAGCCATTATAGTGGGATTTTTGGGTTTTTGCAATTTTACACTTAGCACTCTCCAAGTATAAGAAAAGTGGGATATTTGGTTCACGCAAGACTTCAAAAGCTAAATATCTGCTCCAAAGAGCAATACATCTGGTAGTTTTAAGGAATGAAATTTCATGTATCTATATATATTTTTTTGAAACTATGTATCAGTATATGGTTGCTAAGGAACCTCCCCTGTTAGATCAGATCAGAGAAATTGTTTCATTATATACCCTTGTGTTCATCACAGAACATAGTTCAACTAATCCAAAAAATAGAGAGCATATTTAGAAAATCACAAGAACTAATATGGGCACTTCCAGTTACACTTATGTCTTATTTCAGTTCTGTGGATTGTAACACCAGATTTTGTTTATACAATAGTTTCTACGCACTAACTCCAGATTATAGGCAGTCCACAATCGAAATAAAGGAGAAGGATTGCACTAGGTTTATAAAGAAGAATAAAAATAGTAAAGAATCATCATAGAAATGAATGTGTTCGGTCTCGCTGTCCTACCCGTTACATTGACACCCAGGTGTAGCACTAAACAGAAAAAAGGTACCGTCAGATAATCTCTAGATGTTTTGATCTGTTGCTTCCAGATTCTTTACTTTATGAACAAACATTTCTCAAGTTATAACCAAGGATACAAGGAGTAACTTTAATTATCAGTAACTTCTTGTGGAGGTCTTGAAAAACACCCATATGATCATGCCTCTAAGTCACAAGGCTTTGCAGATCATTACCACACATAAAGGGGAGTGAAGAACATCCGTTCTTGTCCTTGGTTCAGATGGTAGATTACCAGCCTACGATTGCAAGAAAATACACTTTTTCACAGTATCAATTGAGGCTTCTTTTAGGTATTCATCAATCACAATGGTAATCAATCTCCACTCGTGACTCTTACACTGGCCGACCTGCGGTGGCCAGAAGCTAATCCTATCACTGTAATGCTTCCTCTAACCATCACCAGTATTTTCCAAGGCCAGGATGAAGAGATAACAACTTTAAAAGTTCTTTCCAATCAGTACAATTTTTTAAAGTCCTTTGTTACCAGTTTATTGAACCCTTACAAGGCTATACCTGTCTAAGGATAACAATCAAACATCTGATATCCTTCAGAGATAATGGCTTCTCCTGTTCATAGAACTCCTCATTATCAACAATCATAAGCATGTGCCTGTTTCACCATAGAGAAGATGTGTTATTTACTCGTGTGCAGTCACACGATACAAGACAGCCCTAGAATATTCCCTCAAATGATACAGGCTGAATATATTATAGCCATAGGCTCTTACTTATAAACAGGGCAGAAAACAGATAAAGGTAGCAGCCATCCAGGAGCATCTGCTGGCAAATATGGTGATTGTTCTGACAAGGATGACCATTTCTGATTTTCATGGCATTGTTTCATGAAGTTCCAAAGGACAGGAACTAGTTCAGTCCGATAGGCTAGTACAGTCATAATACGTTCAAGCGGTAAAATGTTGAAAGTCGCATGAAGGAAAGCACAAACTGCAGTAACAGCTGCTATATGATTTTCTTCAAGCTGGCCACTATGTGAACCATTGAGAGGTGAAAACCCACCAAGTAACACAGTAGTCTGTTCATTAAATATAAAACATTATTCATCATTCAAAGGGAAAAAACCTTGATTAAACTAACAGTGAACCATAGTCAGTACTGTGAAAATTATGACTACATACCAGCTGTAGGAGAAAACGTGGATCTATAGCATTGGTTATCTGTTGCTCCAAACCCAAATTCAGAACTTTTTCTGTTTGTTCATCATCAATGACCATTTCATCCTCAGAAACTGAAGAATTTGAAGAAAGTGTAATCAGCTCGCAATATAATTAAGAAAATGTTGTTTACATTTTTTTTCCTTCTGAAATCTCAAATATGTGTGTGAATTAGAACATCAACTGAAGTAACTGCATGCAGGTATAACACAAATCCAATACAAGGACATACTTTCTCTACTTCCCATATTTGATGATTGGAGAGAAGGGAGTGCTTCCAACAAAAAAGTCACAACAGTAGCAAAATCAACGGCCTGTGAACAAGTATTGGAGATGTTACTGTGATCGCGGAAGAAAATAAGCGAAGAAAATGTGGATCTATAAACAATAGTTTAGCAAGAAACATTCTCTTTTAAAATATCAGATTCCGCATAGAACAACTAATGAGCGAAATCCAAATTCCCTTATCCTTATATGTGGCATCACATCAGTCAAAATCAAGTATATACCCTGTAATCTGTCTCATTTCAACCAGGAATAAACTATGCCATCAATTTACGTATAATAGCATGAAAAGACAAGGTGGATATAACAATACTAAAGGTTAACTAAATGAAACCTTCGGCCTAACTCAACCCCAAAAGTAAGCTAATGATGTGAGTATTGCCAAAGAAAGGAGACACATTCCTCATTCTCTCAACCAATGTTGGCAATTAACATCCACTTCTTACACGCCTAGAAATGGACATCCGAAGTTTGGACAACATCACATTGGGGGGCCAACAACGGGTAAACCAACAATTGAGATGAATTTGGCACTTATACCAACAACAACAACAACAACAACATACCCAGTGAAATCCCACTAGGTGGGGTTTGGGGAGGGTAGAGTGTACGCAGACCTTACCACTACCTTGTGGGGGTAGAGAGGCTGTTTCCGAGAGACCCTCAGCTCAAGAACATCAAATCTAAGTGACAGGAGAGCTAAATATAAAATATAACAACCAATCCAAAAGATAGTGTATAATCAACAAAAGATACAATAACATCAAGAAAGTAATGTGAGAAGTGAAACGCAGTAAACAGCAATACGGCTAGGACTACTCCAAACGCTAACAACCCATACCCTCGCGAGGGACGGCAACACGCTAACCCTACTAACCTTCCACCTTAATACGCGACCTCCACTCCTTCCTATCTAGAGTCATGTCCTCGGTAATGTGAAGCCTAGCCAAGTCTTGTCTAATCACCTCTTCC